>JANIJG010012329.1:6810-31211 GCA_024611175.1 Megaceryle torquata
CACATTGCTGTTCCATGGAGAACTTGTCTACCAGGACTCCCAAATCCTTCTCCACAGGGCTGCTCTCCAGCAGATCAGCTCCCAGTCTGTACTGGTGTACTTTATTATTCTTCCCCACACGCAGGTCCCTGCACTTATCCTTGTTAAACATCATTAGGTTCTGCTATGATCATAGTATTTACCTGTAGAACTTAATAGTGCAATGAAATTGGAATTACTTTGCTATAGGACATGAGCCACCTCTTCCTGAGCAAAGAAGTTGCTTTGGTTTTGAAGCAATTAGTCAGGACAACAGCACCAATGCAAAGCTGGACACGTAAACACACAACACGGCCTTGATTCTTAGTGTTAAAACCTCAGTTAAATACTTGGGATGGTTTCATTTTGTGATTCTTGAGTATCTTAGACAGAGAAATGCAAACATGGCATTTAGAGCTTACCTTGCACTCTCCTCAGCACGTAATGCGTGCTGGTTTGTATTAGTCAGGTTCAGGTGAGCTAACCTGGTACGTAGCGAGCTAACGACAAGTCCTAGAAACTATCACCTACAAGGTAGGGCAATAATTACCATAGGTTAATAGTACCATTGTATTCCTCTCTAGGGACACTATAAATTCAAATTCCTTTCTTCCTTCATAGATATTTATGGGAACAGGACCAAAGTCTTGTACACTGAAAGCAAACCAGTGTGGGTCGTGCTCATCCACAGTGCTTTGCATGATCCTGGCTGTGATAGGATGGATGAAGGAAGGGATGTCCAAGAGAAGTACATGAACAGCTACACTTATATTCATATGTTTGTAGTAATCAGTAGATATTGCTGTTTATATTCATCTGAGAGCAGCAATGGCAACCAGAATGTAGCTCAGTAATGCCAGTTTTTTATCTTTTCACCTTCTGATTACTAAGGCTTTGCACGGTGAGCCTCTCGGATAAAGTGAACCATCTGAGTTTCCTGCTCTTTTTTTTTTTTTTCCTTTTTTTTTCATCTCTTGACCCTATCAGAGACTAAAACCAATATCTATTTCCTTTATTTTCAGTGTTACAGGACTGCACCCTGAACAGTTCCACCACGCAACAGGAGTCTGTCAGTTCAGATATTTTCTGGATCCCAGTGCAAAGTCCCACTCTCGCTGACTTCAGCTTGAAAGGGAGACATCCAGATGCACTCCATGTAGGTGAGTAGCAGTAATGTGAGACTGAAAAGCTTTTCTTAGTCATGGAGATTACTTCATTTTCAGCCATTGTTTGGGACTAATGGCACATGACTACCGCTTTCATTAGACTTGTGGCATTTTGTGATATGACACAAGCTGAAGTTACTTTCCCTGTTTCTTGCAGACAATTTCCTCCAAACTCACAGGTAGTTATTAGAAACACAGTGAAGTAACACACACTTCAGGTTTCAGACATTGATAAAATTACCATGTACCATCAAAAAAGCTCTTTCATTGGCCATGTAGTGTATTAAATAAAATTTCCACAATTATATTTAATATAAAATTCTTTTATGTTGATTTTTTTCTCTCTCTCTCATAAAATAAGGATTTGAAACCAACTGCTTTGTTTGGTTTATCCTTTCAATTCTTCCAGTCTGAACCATCAGAAATCTGTGTAAACCACAATCCACACAGGTTTGGTTTTTTTAAAGGCAGTATTTCTGTGGTAAGATTAATGAGTGCAATTACACTGTGTCTGTCACCTTCCTCTGCCTTTCTTAAGGTCTTCATACCTGCTTCCTAACATGAGCTGTTCAGGGGGAAAAGAGAAACTGCTGGTCTGCTTTCAGACTCTATTAATGTGACTGTAACCAAATCTGAACCCATTTTTCTTTAGCAGAATAAATGCTATATTGATCTTCCATTCCGCTTCCTCACCTCATTTCTACCATTCAATACCATCTATATAGATATTTCACAGCAATGATAGATTTACTAAGGGAATTTAACCTCCCAAATTACCTGTGGTAGTTTTTGGTCACTCACAGAACAAAAATTCTTAGGATTAATCTGTCAAGAGCTCAGGGCTTCCTATATAAGAGGTTTTCTGTGTTGTTTATGCATAGATTTCTTATATGTCAATGGTGTTGCATGTGAACTGAAATTATCCTGACCTACAATACTTGTTCTATTTCAGTGTCCTGGGTTTCTAAAAGATTGTTTAACTCCTGGGTGATTTGGTGGTTTTTGTGGTGGTTTTTTTTTTTTTTTCATCCAGTTCTGTTAGAAAAAGAAAACCTCTCCTGAGTCATATTTTAAAAATACCATTAAGCTCTTAAAGCTGCTTCTGCTCTTATGTCACAAAGCATTACTGAAAAGATATTCATTTTTACCACCTACAATTGCTCAGATGAAGAACTTAAAGAATTCTTTCCCACTCCCATACTGAAACTGTGCCGGCAGCATTCTTGTTCCTCGAAGTGAGCTACAGTGATCTTACTGCTCTGTGCAGGTTGGGCTTTTTATAAGAACAATGCTATTGAGCATATAATTTAATATTAATAAGACTAACAAACATTATTAATAACAATAATGATACTGTGATTATCGTTACTTGATTAATAATTTGCATTTGCAACTTCTTCTAATTAAGGATCTCAAGCATTTCATAAACCTTAATGAAAATTCTATTATACAACATCCCTGAGAGAGCAGTAAGTTTTATCAGCCCCTTTTCATAAAAACAGGAGCTGAGGTTCAAAGTCACAGTCACACAGTCTATGGCAGAACTAGAAATAGAAATAGTCTCCTGGCTCCCAGTCCTGTTTCTTCTCCAGTCACCCTAAATAGTTTCTAGTGTAGTTTTGTAAGACATTTATCACATGATTTTCAAAAATCTTGTCCTCTTTGTTAAGGAAAACTGAAAAAATAAAAAATAATAGATTTAAAAGTGATAAAAAAAGATTACCTAATTTTTAATTGAGGTTGCTGAAATGATTCCTGCTGTTTCAGGGGCAATGCCATCCACGTTTCGTGAGTTAAGCCTGACCCTAGGTACATCTAAAATAGATATTTTTGCCACCAGCTAATCAACAGGCTTGCTAAGATTGCCTAAATAATTTATGCATAACCAACTAGTGGAAACTAGATCTTCTGTGATTTCCCTAGATACATATTTTGCATGTATCATGTATATCCTTGGCTATTTCTGATATTCATTTGAAATTCAGTTGGGACATTTCAGAACACTTTTGTACTCCAGCTGTATAGCTCTAAGAAAAAGCCAGCTGGAGACATAATACAGTATCTTTGATCAGGGCAAAATAACGTTTTAAATGCAAGTGCACAGGAGATGAAGATTGTGAATTTTCTGTTAATGAACAGCAGATTAGAATTTAAAACCCCCACAGTTCTAACACTGGCCCACATGGATAAGCATTTTGTCTCTCTGTGCCCTGTTTGTACAATAAAAATAATGGCATTTAGCAACGACATTCAAAGATGATATGCAGAGAGATATATGAGGTATGGGAGGATGAGTAAATAAAATGGAAAAATAAATCATCTCATTTTCTCGTTTGTAGAAAAAGTGAAAAGCATAGAGTACCAAATTGTGCTTTTTGGACACATTTGTGTAATGTCACCTTCAATGGAGTAGTGAAATGAAGCTTGCATTAAAACTCACTCCACTGGGGAGAAAACAGATTTTCTTTTCCAGTGTCTGCGAACAGAAAGCAAAAGCATTAGCAGACATTGTCCTACCTCATTCTGACCGCAGATTCAGAATCTATTCCACATCTGTAGCTGAAGTGGAAGGTACAGTACAAACTGTCTAGCTGGAGTTCATAACTTTTATCCAGAATTTGTAACTGGAAAATATATTCTTTCTCTTTTGGATAGCAACTGCTGAAAGACAATTCTTGCTCATGTCTGCTCCACCACGCCAGGAATGCTTTGGACTGTTTACTGTACTTGTTGAGATTGGCTATAAAATTAGGGCCAGTTTGTAGCTGTAATTAGCCATGCAGGAGGTAGAGGAGGAGCACCAGGTACTCCAGGAATAATTTAGGTGTGGCAGCCCGGAATTTTGCAGCAGTCCCTGAAAGAATACAGCAAGCATTGTTGCTACCCCACATTGGCTCAGCTGTACTGGTCAGTGCTGCCTTCACCTGGGGAGTTTATGGCAGCACTGAACTAGAACGATGCTTGTGTAGCTCTTTATACCTGTGCAAAAGGAGTGTGAAGCCCTATTGTTCCAAAGCACACCATTTCACATGCACCTCTACCTCCCCATGCTATTTTTGTCACTCCAGTAATGTCCATCCATTCCATTCCATTCCATTCCATTCCATTCCATTCCATTCCATTCCATTCCTTCTCACAGTTAGCAATGTCCCCACATTCCTCCTATTTCTGTCTTTCCATATTCCATCTCTGCACAGTTGACGTTCCTTCAGGCCTGAGCCTCAGGGCAGCATGTTGAGTTCATGTACCATTCCCAAATGGGAACTTGATTACTTTGCACATACAAGAGTTTTCACATTTCAAAAGTCCCAGAAAAGACTGAGAAGAAAGACAAATGAAAATCTCATTGAGAAGGGCAAAGACATGAATTGTTTCTGGCCTCAGTTCATGTAGCACCTGTTTATGACAACTGTAGGAAGAGATAAGCAGATTTGCTAATTCATACTTACTATGCAGAACTGGAGGTCTGCTATGCAGAAGCTGGAAGGTCTCCACTGCTTTGACTGACCTTTCAAGGCACGTACCACTTCTCCCAAAACATCCGTGCCGTGATAATCTGGCAGGTTTTCTGTCAAAGCCTGATCAAAGCCCATCATCCATAAGAAAACTTGGACCATTCAGTATCCTAGTATGTTGAGAAAAGTTTAGGGTGGTTCTACGTTGTGACACCTGTAAGGCCTCAAAATGTTAAAACTGGGTGTTTTACAGCCTTTTTGTGCCAAATTTGAAATGCTGGAGCCATTAACAGCTTCTATTGCTTTTGTGTTTCTTCCTCTGTACAGACACCTCGGCTACTGGGAAGGAGAAAGACCTGCATCTTTCCACGTGGCTAGGCATGCATCTGAACTGTTGCTAAATGCTATGTCCAACTTTTTGATTAAATCCCTATACATTTATTAAATATTAAATCTCCTATACATTTACAATATTTGCTTTTAAAGCCATGGTGGCCACTTTAAAACCATGACTTTCCAGTTAATCCTTTTGTTTGATCCTGCCTGTCATTTGTTACTGTTTCTGTCCATTTTAATTCCTCCTGAATCATCCAAAAAAAAAGAGGCCTGAAGACCATGGCAAAACAAAGCAGTACCAGTATTTTTTTTTTTTTTTTTTTTTGCTGTTTTGGCTCAAAGAAGAATCAATTCAATTATTCTGATTAGGAAAGAAGCTAAGTTAAATTCATTCTCACTTCAGTTTGGTAAGAGGGCATTCTTCTTTTCCTAAGTACGATGAAATAAAAAGCAGATATTGAGGAGATTTTTTTGTGATGGGAATATAAAAATCTCAGGCTATAAATTCACTGTGCCAGTAAAAATATGTATCAGATTTTTTGATGGGTTGGCTTTGTGCCAGTCAGCAGTCTTTACACTACATCCTGTGTTGTCTACACAATCTTTTTTTTTTTTTTTTTACTTTATGCTGCTATAATCTTTATGTGGCTGTTCTCTCACCAGCTGAATGAATGTCGTGTAGTACATTCTGTCCCATTTGTCACCAGTGCCACTGTGTATCTGTCCTCAATCCATATTGGATGAGCATTGATGAGAGATCCCAGCTACTTCACACAAAGACAATAGCAAGGGGGATGTACAGAAAATGCAGATAGGAAACCAAATTTCTCATGCTTGCTTTTGGAAGTATCTGGATTAAACCCGTCTTGCTGAAGCATATTTTGGAAGGTCACTCTCTTATTTCAGAGATGTTTGGGAGAGGTTTGACAGTTTTACTAACAATTGTCTATAGATGGAGGTGTAAACCAGCTGTTGTGGCTTTCACGTGACTGTGTAAGAATCTGAGATAAAACTTATAGGTAATATACTTTCAGAAACTTCCAGAAAAAGCTGTACTATAGATAGAAATGCCACAATCTCAAATCCTCCCAGACCAGAAAGTAAATGATACCTAACTGACAAGATAGGAATCTCCCTTTTCTGAAGGCATAAAGTTTCCGCTTTTAGCTCTGGAGTTTCATGGCCTCCCACCTGCCACTGGGCCAGAATGATGACCATTTGTTGGCTTGCAGGGCAGTGTCATTTCAGAAAGCAATTCCACTTGAAATGGAGAAAGTGAACATTTTTGTGAGGTATATATTCAGTTACTTACATGACAGCTGTTTGAAGAAAGGAGCCAAGCACTTTCAAGAATGATTTGAAAGAGGCAGAAATTCCCATTAAACCATTCAGCTTTCTTTTAACCGGGTTCGTACAGAAACAGCATATAATTAAGGCCAAAATACATGTCATACTGAGTCTGCATTAGCTGGAAGGTTTGGAAATAATTAAAAGCAAAACTGTTAATGCTCCATTTAAATAGCTGCTGCCTATCTGCCCAGTATGAAAGCTCAATCTGTTGTATTCAATCAGCTTTCAGCTGCTACTTGCCAGCAGCCTAATTCCCCAGTCTTGTCCCTGTGCTGTGCTTGTGCATTCCACTACCTGCTAAGTTAAACCCTGCTGTCCTGGTTCTGCGTGGAGATTTCTAGTGCTATTCAAACCATCCGCGCTGGTTTCAGAACACAGCCCCCCAAGCCTCCACGCTGCGTGGAGCGTCCATACAAACACTCCTGGTTTCAGTGGAGCACCACGTGGGTGAAAAGGGGAGTCAGCAGCTGTGTGCTGTAGCTCACAGGGTTAGGACCGCGTTCATTCACCATTCTCTGGGTGTTTATGCAGTTTTGAAACGCTGTTAACCTGCAATATTTCCACCATAGGTCCACTTTTTTTGAAGTGATGCCATCGACAGTGCAGAGTAAGTTGCTCGTTCAAACTGCTGTTAACCAGGGTCACACTTCAGGTGACGGCACAAGGCAGTTTTCCTAAAGCTCTTAGCATTTGTGTTTCAGGTTCAATGCGTAGTCTAAGCACTTATATTGCAAGAGGTTCAAAAAAATTCAGTAACTGAACTCCTTATGTGCTCAGCTTGTGCTGGGATCTGTGCAAGTTGTGAATGAACACTGCAGGGGAGTCTCTGCTTAGGATGAGAGTTGCAAAGCTGCATGGGTAGTGTTAGAAATACGCTGCGATGAAAGGTGTTTGCAGCTTGAGAGGCATTCTAAGCCTCAAACCTGTCCCACCAGTTCTTCGCTGAGAAATCAGTGTTAAAAATGGCAAAGTTCATTGCACAAGCATTTGGAAGGAACTAAAGAGTAATTCATTGACCTTTGCAGATTAAGTAATGCCTATTGTCATAAGGAAACGATAGCTGAGTAACAAACAGCAAACGTACACAATTATCTTTCATTAACTTCTCAACGGAGGCAATCGGGATTTCCTGATCCTACCATCTTTAGTGTTCTTGGCATCTTGAATATATGTTTTCTGTGGGCACATTAGATCTCTAAACATGTCAGAAGATTCTTAGTGCACTGCCTGCCTTTTTTTTTTTCTTGGATGTGCACATATGCAGGGGAGAAGGAAGGCAGCTAAGGAATGGGCGTGCAGATGGAATATTGAAGGCTCTGTGCTCTGCTCTCTGAACAGAAGCCTCAGTGCCCAACTCTGTGTGCCTCAGGTTTTGCTGAATGAAATGGGACTGAAGTGTTTGTATAATACAGAGAAATTTACTTCCACTTAAAGGGCTTTGAGATAATGAACAGTATAGGAGCATCAAAGAGCAGTTTCACTGCTTTTGCAGATCATTTATCTTACAGAAAGAAGACATGAATGAAAATGAACCATGCGTATAATTCAGAATTTGAATGCAATAAGAGTTTGAAATGTTCTTTTTTTCTTTTAGAATTAACTCAAAGGAGTTTTTGAAAATTTATGCACAGAAAATTTATAGGAAACTTTTTTGCTTCTGGAGAACAAAATAATCTGTTCAAGTGCAAATGAATATATCATGTTCTTATATGATTTGCAAGAAGATGAATTAATGGGTCTCCTTCTCCAGCCTTTCTTCCACTTGACTAATTCTACATTAAGATTGTTTTCAGATTCACTGTTGTGGTCTTTCTTTATGTGGCTTGGTGCACGCTGAAATAAATTTGCCTTGCTCTTGCTAAAGCAGTGTTTATAAAGCCACTTATTTTATTTAGAAATTCTTAGTGCAGCATTACACATTTTTTAAAAATTAAAGTAGTGAAATAGAGAATAAAAATTCGGTTCATCAGTCTTAATACTTGAGCTCATAATTGTGTGGCAGATGAAGCAAAAAAAATAATAAACTGGAGCAATCCAGAGCCCCTGGACAAGATAATCACTTTACCTCAGGACATTGAGATAATTTATTGGGGTGGCTTAGAAAAAATGCTAGATAAGACTGAAATTTGGAGAGGCTGAGCACGTCCAGGCTCAGGCTTTGGATTATCAAGCAGCAAATAAATCCAGCAGCCGGCATCTGAATATGTTAATGCTGTAGATTCTAGCATGGAAACAGGAAACTGTATTTATGAGGCAAAAATATGCCAGGGATTATTTCAGTTCTATATATAATCTATACATTCTACAAAATCTTTGCCAAAATAGGAATAATTTGCGAGCACACTGAAGTTGGAAAATGCCAGACTAAAGGTTGCCTTTCCATGTATATGCCCCAAAGTCATCCTTAATTACATGATTCCTGCCTTCTTTTTTCTAACCCTGAAATTTTCTAATTTCAGCATGTGCTTGATTTTAGAGTCTTAATACTTTCTCATTTAAATAAAGACTGTTGGGATGTTTGGGTTTTTTTTTCCCCCAGGTTTTCAAAAAAAGCATTTGAAAACGATGCTGTTCCGTGCTACTCGCAGCTGGATGGGCCACCATCGGGTTGTAACCTTTATCTGTCATCCAAGGAGACTCCTCAGGTTGTACCTGGTGTTGGTGTGATGTTGAAGTCTGAGCAATGACATCGTCTGTCTTTGCCTCACCTGACATAAGGTTACAGGTGTCGAGCAAGAGGACTGTAAGGTAAGGGAGCACGTGAACAGAGTTTAAATAAGTTACTTATTGCCCTCTCTCATCCTTCTCTATTCATTAAGGTTCCACATTGTGCAACCATTAACAACCTTGCTTAGACAGCAGACACGTAAACTTCATCAACCTGATTCTGTGCTGCCTCGTCCTGTACGCGTGGTCATTTCTGCTCGTGCCAAATGAATGTAAAATGTTGATTTCTGATTTGCTAGCATTTAAAAACTCCTTTGCACTTAGTGTCTGCAGCTGTGAATGGTGGTGCAATGCTACAGCAGGCAAATCCAGGGCCCCTATGCTGAGGAGGGTTACACTTTAATCAGATTTTATTACCATGCTGGTAAATCATACTAGTCACACAGAAGTTGGATCCAGTGTGTTAATTATTCTTTGTCTGCTTCTTTCAATTGAGGATTGAAGAGTTTTGATCAATAGTGGAGCCTCATGCAAAGCCTCATAAAAATTACTCATTTCCTAAAACCTATATCCGTGCTTAGGCAATTAGTCTTTTGTGTTGATAACTGAGAGGGGAATATTTCAGATCTCTCTCTGTGCACAACAGAAATGCTCCAACAGTAGTGTTCACTTCTGCTGCACTGAAAAGCCTCTGCAGTCCCAAAGTCTAAAGTGTCACACAAGGGGAGCTTGCAGGACTCTAATGAGATAGCTTAGAGGTAGAAACATATTCAGAAAGGGTGTGAGAGGGTTAAGCACTTACTGTAGTTTACTTTTTTAGTAGATTACTTTAAGCCAGGACTATGCACCTGGTACTGAAACAGAAAACTGAAAGTTCTCTGTGAGATCTGGAAACAGTAACAGGCTGGCTTCCATAAATAATACTGGAAGTTAAACAGTGATTTCACAAGGTCCAGGACATAGTATAAATAAGAAAGCAGAAAAATCCAGGAAATCCTTAGTTAACAAATGTTTTGTTTTAAACATTATATGCTTTTCTTGATCTCTGAGAATCATCTTTGCAGTAGACACTAAACTGAGGGAAGTGAAAAAAATGTTTTCTCTGACTTGAGCAAGAGATTTTGACAGTCTGAAAGCGTTGTTTGTTCTCAAGCTTTTCAGAGTTAATCCAAAAGTTCATAGACCTGGCAAAAGGTAAGGAACCAGTGAACTACTCTATTAACAAGATACCAAGCCCGTGTCAAAAAAAAAAAAAAAAAGCTAAAATGCCACATGCTGACACCAAACATCACAGCATTTGGCAACTGCAGGAGATTGGATTAGTGCAATATTTTGAATTGAACTATCCCAAAGGCATAATTCAAGGCATGTTGGGCCAAATTCAGCCAGGAGGTAACTGTATCAATTTTACTGGATTTAAAACCAGAGGAATTTTGTCCTTTTTTGTTGGGGCCAAAATGCAATGCTCAGGTTTAGATTGAGCAGCTGTACAAAAGCTGTGACTTCTTTTTTAAAGAGTCATCCCATTATTTCAGGTAAGCACAGGTACTTCAGATAATTGATTCTGCTGTTTTCATCTTGGGCTTCTACAGCAAACTGGGTTGCTGAAACATGAAAAGGAGGGAAATAGGAGCAATTCTGAGAAAGGTTTTCCTTAAGATCTACACTGATATTTGCTGTTTCTATGCCCTGATTATCCTCAGTCCACCCCATTCTAGATTCAGGACCTGTTCAGGTCACATGTGTTCCCATTCTGTCTAAAGCATCATCTCTGTCTGGTATTTGTGACATAGCCCAGTGGACTGAATGACCTGTGAGCAGGACAAATGCCACAGGAAAACATGCACAGGCTGGAGGCAGCCAAAAAACTACTGGACAGTCATTGAGAAGCTATGAGGGGGTTTGTCCTGTTTTACTTTGTTTATGTTTGGGGTGGGGTTTTTTTTGTATCTATGTGGTTTTTGAAACTCACAAACTCTAGTCTGGAAATCCTTATTTTGGCTTTGTAGCGGTTTCCATACTCTGTTCAGCCTACTCAGTAGTATATTAACTTTTCTCATATGATTTGTTTTTTCTCTTGCTGTCTCCATGGGAAAAAAAACCAAACCTGTTGGAACTGTAGGCCTTGTTGTGTGATGTTTAGGTTTATCTTTTCTATGTTTGCATTACATGCAAATGAGGAACTGCATCTTGCTTTGGAGGGTAAGGTAGCCCTCGGTTCCTGGACGACTGCAGGAACCCTGGTGCTCATATAGAGCTGATGTAAAAAGTGTGGCAGTGGGTAACCGGCCTGTATCAAAGGGAAGGATTTTCCTTATCCTGTCTCGGAGCAGTAGGGGGGCATTTCAGCAGCCACTACAATAATTTCTGTATCTCTGGAGGCTCAGAGTTGCTGTAGCAACCTTTTGCTAGATAGGAATTTGGCTGGTGAAGCCCCACAGGAATCCGCTCCCACTCCCGACTAACCTCTCACATCACCGGTCTCAACTGCCAGGGAGAAACCCCAGCTGCAAAGCAGGAAGGGTGAGGGACCTTTTTCCACAGGTTCCTCACAAACCCTTCCCCTGCTTACCGGGATCAGATGCTTTTTGGCAGTTTTCCACAGAGACGGAGCTTTGCTGCGTGTACAGCGTTCTCCGCCTGAACCCAACTTGTAAGAATGGCCATAGTAAATTTTGTGCATACAAACAAGCCCTTATTCATGCACTTGCAGATACAGAAACTGAACATGCAAAAGCAGGGAGTGCAGTTTTAGAGACCAGTGTGGGAAGTTTGACTGGGAGGCAGCAGTACTTCTGGTGACACAGAAGTATTATGAAGCCACTGAGGGGATCAGGCAGATGGGAACAGACTTGAGTAGGAAGGAATATAGGCAAGGTCCCCAAAGCCTGTTACTTAGATTTGGATAAAAAATGAAGTGTGAAGTTGGTCAGAGCATGAGGGGATGCATCACTGCTAAACCAGTTCCTTCTAAAGTGTGAAGTAGTTTCCAGAGTAATGAAAGACAGTTTTTTGGCCTTCCAAGCTGCTGTACGGCTGAGCATAATATTTGGAAGATTTTATTTATAGGTAATATTGCCTGATGGTTACAGAGCAAAGGCAGTTATTTTGGACTCTTGGCTTTTGTTCCTAATGCTACAGGTGATTGGCATTGTCAAACCACAGGACCCTGTATGTAAAGCCTAGAAAACAAGAAGTAAAATGATAATTAAAACAGGGGACTTTGACATAACATAGTTGAACAAGCAATTTAAGCTGCCCTAAATCTGCTACTGCTGCCAAAAGTGGTCCTGCTTCCACCTTACACCTTGCTGCTGGTCTCCATTCCTGTGTCCTCCCTCATCATATGGGTACAAGCCCTGGAAAGTTATCCAGGGAAGAAAAGGTTGATTTTAATCAGCAGTCAGCCCTACAAGGAATTTTACCAGTACCTCTGACAGACAGGTCAGTCACACTGTGAGCCCAATGCTGAACAAGGCTGGCTGAACTTTTTTTCCCTTCATTATTTCTCAGGTAATGCCTTTTTCCCATTTTTCCCCTGCCTTACTTTTCAGCTCTGTGATGTGGCTTGCAATTGTGGTGCCAATATGACTGAGGGATGGCACAGCTACACAGGGACAGGGACAGCAGGAGCAGGGAACCCATGGCAGTGCCTTAAACCCAGACTGGGATTTCAGAACGCCAGCTAGAGCCTTGGTCTTTGGAGGGTTCAGCTAAGCAAGTGTGCTCAGAGCTTATCTGACAGCTCTCAAACAAGACTGGGGCTTCCAAGGACTGTGGGCTGCCTTCTGCTGTAACTCAGTTGGAGGAGGAAATGGCATAACTATTGTTTTCCTTTTATATATTGTTTAGTGATTATTGCTTTGGAATCAGGACATGTAGGGCCAATCCCTTCCCTGGTTTCTAGCTCCTACTCCCAGGCCTGCTTCTGTAATTTATTAACAATCTGCTTAGACTAAAATATCAAACACAGAGCAGGTACCAAAATCAGTGGTGATTTGAACTAATATGCTGAGCTGGAGAACTAGATAGCTGAAGAGCCAGCCTACACTTATTTTTGCCAGCTGTGTTGGTGGGCAAGCAGACATCAAGGGAATATAAATTTCAGATTGTCTGACCAGTGTCACCAGAGCTTGCCTTGGAGCACTCTATTCCTATGCTAGAGATGTACCAGCGTGACAAAATGGATTGTGAGTCTGGATGAGGTTAAACCAGGTCAAATCCTTAAAGCTATTGCAAGATTTAACGCTTGCAGATGTTATTTTGAGTTGTACAGACAGGTGACTAAAAACAACAACTAGAGTTACACAAATACTGATTTGTGCATGGAATGATTTTCACTGCTTTAAAGAACAAGTAAAGCGGGGTGGATTCCAGAAGAAGACAATCTCTGTGTTGTTGGGTTTTTTTAAGCTATATACCTTACAATCTGAAACACTTGAATTATGCAAGGAAGAAAACCATCTATACTGACAGGTTTCTTAGGCTGCAGGCAGATGTTAGCTCTCAGACAGAAAGTGGGCCCATGTATGGGTATAGTTAGCTAAATGTGTCCCTGAGTGGCAGTAAGAAAGGCGAGTGGGCTTTGGAGAGCTGACTGATCTCTGTGCACTAGCAAAGTAATCAAAATGGAATATGGACTGTACCCTACTTAGATTTATTCTAACCATTCAAAAGCGTGTGTTGTTTCGTGCAATTTGGGACACACCCTGGGCTCTGGTTGAGGGGGGAGTGGTGGTGTATGGGTTTTACTGTATATTTTTAAAAAGAGCACCCAGTTCTGAAGAATCTATTCCCAGCTAAAGCACACGAGCTCTGGAAAGGTCAGAGAGAGGTATCTCTAGCTTTGGTAAATAAACAAATCTCTTCTCTGTGGCTGGGATGTTGTATTAATAGCAGTAGATTTGGTTTCGCATTGTGGAGCTCCTCCTGTTTCATTGCTATTGAAGATAAGAGAACACAAAATGTTCTGTCACCCTCCCCATGAGAAAACAAGCCAACAGGCAGAGACTATTATGTTTAAAGATATTACTGAGGCAAAGACTCAGAGAATGCAAACACTCAGATTTATATTCAGTAACTACTGGATACCATAGCTGGCACCCCAGTAACTCAACAGTATTTAACGTCTTACGTGAAAGAGTCTGCAAGGCAAAATCACTACAGTAGAAATAGCCTAAAAATAAGGCTTGAGCCTTAAGCTGATGGAATTTAATTTTTCCCTTTTGCATTTTTCTTAGTGATTCAGTTGCAGCAAAAAGCAACTGGTCTTTTCTGCTTTTTTAACCTATTCACCAGTCTGCTACAATTTGTTTTACTTCAGTTTGCAACCTGGAGTTATTCAGACCTTCACTACAGGATACTAGGACTGGAAAAGTTTCTCCAAACAGTTCCTGAAAGGAAAAGATTTCTTGTGAAATTGTAAAGCTCTCTAACTTGGCAATAAGCATGTGGGAAATAAATGAACCGAGCTGTACCTTAGAGCTTCTCTACACAAGTTATTTGGGAATAATTCATTCTAAAATTCCACATGTGGAATATTTTACTTTGGAATAGGTACTCCTGAGTGGAAGGCAGATTTAGCCGGTGCTGACTGGTGGATAAAAAGCATGATGGGAAGAAATGAAGAATTTATCCCTAACTAGTTAACATATATGACAGGTACAATTGTTTTTACAACCCTAGGCACCTATTCCATTAGCTAATATATGCTTAGGACATACCTCTTGTCCTTAGTGGCACCTTTTCTCCTGATCAGGCATCAGTCCAAAAAGGAGACAAGTCTTCTCTTCTGTAAATAAGCATCTTCCATTGGAGAGCAGATTGTTAGATATAAGTAAAAATAAACACGAACCAAATCAGATGATTCTTCCCTGAACAGTTGTTTTCCTTGCCCTTGAAATGTCATCAGCTACAGATTTATTTCTTTCCCTGATGCTCAGGTAAAAACTGTTTAGAAGGGAGTTCTTCCTGCATGCAGAAGGCATTTTGTAGAGCTACACCTCTACATAGGATACATAAACAAACCAAATGAGTCAACAGAAAAAATGTTACATGCAGGGAGATCTTTTCCTCTAGGCATATTTTTACTGCAAGAAAATAAAAATATTGGCAGAAGACAAAGACACTGAAGTCATGGAAATTGTTCTTTCCCCAGTCTGAGTCTGACCAGTCTGGAATTTAACTTTTGGATGTGGTCCCTGATCTGGCCCTAAGGTAACAGTCCACCTTTCTACCTGTCACGGGAAAAAGAGACTCAACTGAGGTTGAGATGCTGCTCAGATGGAAGTGTTTGTAGGTAATAGCACTTCCCATCTGCTATATTCACTGCATGTTACAAAAAAGGATTATTTCTTACATACACAAGTTCCTCTACAAATTTCATTAGAAATTCTGGGCAGAGACAATGGACTTATTTGACAGCTACCAATGACTCTTTAAGAAGATTATAAATGTTCAGAGAAAGTAGCGGGCTTTGTAGTTAGGAATATATATATATATAAAAAAGAAGGTAATTGTTCCATATTGTAGAATCCTTACCATTTGAGAACAACCCCAAATTTAATTCTGCCATCACAGGAATTTTGGCTGAGTTAAATGTGAGAAAAGATTTCAATTTTGAGCATGAAATTTCTTTTAGCTGTGATTTCTGATACAACATATGCCAGAGAAATGAGGAAAAAAACCCAACCCTGCAGTCAGTGTGAGGGCCTCCTGATCTTTCTGAAGGATCCTCTGTGCCTCAGTATGTCAGTGCTTGAAAGGATTTAATATAGATGGTTTGGGAAAGGAATGAGTTTTATTTGTACCTGTTACCAGTAAGGTTTTCTTTTTCAAACAGATTTAATAGCAGAGCTGTGCTGTGAATAAGATAATTCTAAATAAAATGAAAATGTTCGCATGTAACCTTTTTAATTTCATTGCATCATAAGCTACAAAAATGGAAATACTTTCTTTTTACTTTAAGAGATATCACTGTAAAATTCCAAAGCCATATGTAGCCCACTACATTTAGGTACTGACCACTGGAAAAGTAGCATGAGAAATGGAGTGTCCCAATTTGCATTACTCCTAGAGTATCTTCCTCTTAAAAGGCAATAGACATTAAATACCCAATACATGAAAATAACATGGAACTTAATTCTTCTATAACTTCAGTATTGATCTAGGTTTTTGGCTTCCTAAAAATGGGTTTGTATAAAGAACGTCTTTGCAGCTGAACTTTTGTGTAGTGATTTTGGCAGATTGAACCTGAGCTTAAGAACTTAAATCTATTTGAATGGGACCTGAATTTTCCTCCAAGGTATAATAAAAGGCAGCAACAACCCCCCAGCTGGATAAGCAATAACATAACTGCTCTTCTTCTTGACAAGGTCATAACCCAATTTATTATTATAGATTATAAGCAATAAATTATAGGTACCTCCAAGAAGATGGATATCCAACGTCATTATTTTAGTATTCCACATGTCTAAAATTTTCTCTTTCCTTTCAAGAATAAAGTCTGTTCTCAGAGTTGCAGCTGGAGAATGAGGGCAGCTCAGGCCACCCCAAACCTCAGGAGATCAACAGTGTTAGCAGCTGATGATCTAATTATGGATTATTTGGGTCGAACTCTTTTCTCCTAGCTAGGTGTGACTTCATTGACTCAGAAGAGGTTAGTTCATTCAGTTCATAGGGGTTACAGCATGAGTGAATCATTCCCCTAGTAAGTAGCATCCTATTAATCATAAGGAGAGTCTAACATTTCCTATAAGCAGGCATTTTGATCTGATAAGCCATTTTTAATGCACATGTTAATGATATTGCATGAATCGATGACAGTTACGTGTGTTATTATTAGATTTGTATTAGTTATCTGTATTTTTAATAAAGCTCAGGATGAAACCATTTACTCAGAAAAATATTGTTACCAATATTTCCTTTGCAACATTTCTTTCTCCATTTTGCAAAGGCATTGATCCAAACCAGGCTGTCATAGTGTATTCATGTGCCCATACCTTGAGCTGGCCATAAATGAGACACATGATGGTGTAGGATTTATTACAGATTGTAAATTTTCGTTGCTTAAGAGATTGAAAAATTCTGTCTTCTTGAATTACATAATAACCCATAACTGGATTCCAGTATCTTGGAGTTTTCCACAGTTTCTTGCATAAGCATTTTGATAGTCTCCCTATTGTATTAACTTACAGAACATGTACAATGTGTCTGGGCCTTAATGTAGCCCTCAATAAAAATCGTGAAGTCTCCTGCCTTACATCAAGCAAGGCTCAATATAAATGATGGGCTACACTAATTAGGGCAGTCTACTTTCTCTTTGGTCATTCCAGAATCCTGTTTGGGAGATAGGAAGAGGCCTGTCCAAGACATTACATCAGGAAAGGGAGTTGGGCTGATTGATACCGTCACGTAGGGTGACGGATTTCCAGAACTTTATGTTCTAGTTTAACAGATGCGTATGTTCTGTGAGGGGAGGACAATGAGTTTATGGAGGGAGAAGCATTGCCTGGAAAATCAAAACCCCAGGTGATCCTTCTGCATCTTTCTATTTCGTTTTTTGAGAAGCACACAAAGGAGAGGAGCATGATGCCTCTGACAAAGCTAATCAGAAGTTATGACTATTAATTTCCTGCCTTCCAACACTGATCGCCTGGTAAGCATTTCTTAAATGATAAAATGATTCTGTCTTGCTTTTTGTTATTTAACTGTGATCATTCAACATCCCGTTAGGGGAGCAGGGTTTGATGAAGGGGAGATTTCACCTTTGCTTATGAGCTTTTTAATCAAACAGTTGTTATTTTTCTAATTTGTCTTCAGACTGTCTTGAGCTGATCACTGAAGCACATCAAGGACAACAGGAATTGCAGACAGAGGTGCAGTTCTGCAAAACATTTTCTTTGACAGCAAAAGCAGTTTAGGAAGCTCCGGACCCTTCTGTGTCCCTGCCCACAAGCTCCCAGCTCTTTGCCTGCTGCTCTCTACCCCTTCAGTGGTGCTTTTACAATTACCTGTGGCTATAAACCGAGTAGCTGAGTTAATAATCATCTTTCACCAAGAGAACTGTGATAAGCCTGACCATGCAGCCCCACAAAGAGTTGTGCCAGCACAACTAATAAAACATTTTCACAATAATTGCAAGCTGGTTTTTTGTTTGGGTTTTTTTTTTTTTTGTGGTACTATGGTACCACAAAGCAGGGCACTCCCACCTCTTCTCTCAGGCTACCAGTTGGTTTCTCCCAACTATTCAGGAACGCGTATCCCTGCACATTAGTGTAATCCATCAGTGACTGTACTAACAGAGGTTTTTAAGTCATCCAGGACAGGATTCTGTTGAGCCCAAAGCTGCTGTTTTCCACAGGCTTTCCACCCAGGCAGTCTGGGGTTCCTTTGCTGCAAGTGGGAGTGCGTGTGCTCTGCCCATGACCTTGCTTCCTTCATGTTCTTTAACCAGCCCACTCATCTCAGTGTAGACCCTTCTAGCTTGTTGACAGCACTTAACATAATAATTTTTTTATTTTTTTTAATTCTGTGAACAGCATGAGCCTGCCTACAGCATCTGATAGGTACTGCATCCACATGTGGCTGCCTTGAAAAAGGGCTTTCAGATGGGTCAGTTCTCCAAAGCTCTTCACACGCCCTCAGCCCCACAAGCAGTTTGCTGCTGAAGCACGAGGTGGTTCCAGCTGGAGGAACACGGGTGTGGGGACTGACTTTTTTATTTTTTTTTGCCATTAGTGCAGTAATGGCTATGAAACAGCAGTCCTATGGGAAAAGAAAATCATTTCTGTAGAACGTGCTTTCTGATGGCTCTGCTTTGGGCGGGTGGGCTGGGATTGCTGCTGGCTCTGGCCTAACGGCGGGAGCTGCGCGTACGTGTGGAATACACGTACGTGCGGGTTCACTTCTGAATCTGGTTTGGGAATTTTGATTTACTGTCTGTGCCTTGTAAAACTAAATTGGACAGAATTCTCTACTGTATACCAGGTAATGATTTAGATTAAAAGCAGAGTTCTCACTACTATTTTACTGAAGGGAATTTGTTTTTGAAGGAGCTTTGGCTTAAGTCTACGCAGCACCCTGCAATTTAAGAAGCTCCATCTAAGTTTATTTTATTTTATTTTTTGGCCTTCTTTTAGATTCCAAGTGCAAATTATTGTCAGATTTAATCTGGAAACCTACATCCCCATTGTATTCAGGGAGCAGCCATGGTATGTGCAGTAAGAGGGCAGGCATAATCCATGCTTACTTACTGGGTGCTTTATCTCCAACCAATAAACACCCCCAATTTAATTAGCTAATGTTGTGTTTAGGTATTCAATATTTATGCATCAGTGAAGCAATAACCTTGCAAACCACTCTATTTGTTGAATGCCCTTTTATAAAAACTGGATATACCCACATGGCTTATTTCAAACGAAGATAAATTGCATCAGCACTGTGTATTTGCAGGTAAAATTGGCTCGGATGCAGTTGCTTTATCAAAGAAAACTTCCCTTGTTATGAAACTCCCGTATCTGTGCCTTTCTGTGGAGAATACAATACTGTGAGCATTGCTGAGCCTGCTGTGAAGAGTTCATCTGATCCTAATGGAACTACACAGTAACAGGCTGTACATCTTGTAAGTAAGAAGAATTCCATCAAAGCTATTTGAGTTGGTTGTATTTATTTAATTTTTTTTGTATTGACTAAAGAACCTTTTTTTTAGGGAGTCTGTTTTTCAAAAAGTATAAGTTTTCTTCTGAAAATTTTAACTTCTCATTAAAAAGTTGTGGGTTTTTTAAAACATGTTTTTTTCTTTTTTTTTTTTTTACATGTTTTTTCAGGGTTTTGTCGAGAAATAATATGAACACTTAATTTTTTTTTTTTGTTCTGTTGAGACAAATTTTTCACAGGGAAAATGGTTTTACTCCCCTGTGGTATATGCTTGTAGCAACAAAAGTTGGTTTTGTTTAAGGCCCAATTTATGAGACTAAACAAGAGCTATCACCATTGACCGGGTTATTCATTAACTGGGGTTACCCTGGATTTGTTCTCACATAGAAAAGCAGAATTTAGTACTCCAGTGATAAATCTGCTACCTTTCTATTTGAGGTCTAATTCCAACCAGCCCAGCACGTCAGTGCACTGAGGAGCAGACCAGGCTGGCAGAAAGCAGCAGCTTTGACCACAAGCTGCCCAGGGCAATAAACCAGAAGCAGAAGCTCTCTCATCCCTTACTGTGTTCTAAGCCAGTCAGCTTTTCTCTTGGACTGCTTCCACATTCACGCATCTTTACAGTTGTTGAAGAAACCATTGAATATTCTTCCAAATCTCTTCATTTCCTCTAGATGTTGAAGAAAAAAAAAATAGAATTTCCTGTTGTTTCTGTTCTGGGTTATGCAATCAATGTGTTTCAGCTACAGCACAGGGCAGACACTTGTATAAAAAAAATGGAAATGAACACAGAACAGGAACACGAGTAAGGAGTTGCCCCAGAGTGCTCTATACTGGTTTGTAACCCAGAGACCTCATCTTCGTTTGCACGCACGCGTGCCCGGCACACACACGAGGCTTCTGGTTAGGGCTGCTGCTCCTGAGAGTTCTCTCTCTGGGATAAGAAAAAGATCTTGGCTTAAGAGAAAATCCTGACATTTAGCTTTGTTGACTCCATTAGCTCAACAGAGGTAGTTGTGATGCTTTTTATGTTTGAAATCCTGTGTTACAATTGAATCAAAAACTACTTCAGGAACCAGCTTTACTTTTCTCTGTGTCCTGTTTGTTTATATGTATTTGTTAAGACCTTTCTGTTTGTTAGATATTTCCATGAATTATCATATTGAAATGTACAGACATTTTACTTCTGAATGACTTTCTAAAATGCCACTCCATACAAGAGTGGCAGAGGTCAGATGAGGACACTCAAAGCAAGGACACTGACTGCAGCACTGGGAAATTTTGTGACGTTTGCTGTATCATGTTCAACTAAGCCAAACCTCAGGCTGGGCTGAGGGTCTGGGGGTCTGAACAACCGTGCTCAGGAGGTTTCTCAGGGGGAAGGTCAGATGGGGAATCCTGGGCATGCCCTGAGCTCACAACCCAGAGACAAGGACTAGATTCCTAGTTTTGCTTCTACTTCGTTCCACGCCGTGGTTTGTTAATCTAGAAAATAATACAAATAGCAGCAACTTGTTTATCTGGCTGTATGGTCAACAGGCTTTACTAAGAGTCGCTTGTAAAATACTTTGAGATTCTGTGATGAAAGTTACACCAAATAGTTTATTTTAACCTGATTTGGGCTTATGCTAACCTAGTCATGCTGACATACATACAGGTTCACAGGATCACAGCGGCTTCTCTTAAGCTGTCCACAAATACTTTACATGACAATGCCATAAAATCAGGGAACTGGATATTCCAGAGGGAGAACTTGAGCCATCAGTCACAGTAAGTACATAATAGAGCTACAAAAATAAGCATTGACCCCAAGTGTGATCAACTGAATATAAACGGCATACTCCCAAGTAATATATTTACATCTGCATTTGCATATGCTACTTACATCAGATGCATTCCACTGCCATGCCCAGGTCTAGCTTCTGCATTATATTCTGTATTTGATCATTAGGTAACACCAGACAGCAATATTATCAAAGAGAGTAAATACTGTAGAGGGTAAATGGGAAGAATACTGCACTCTGTCAATTCTGGCTTTATTCACAGCAGTGAAACTGCATTATCATCACAACAAACTAATTCCATTTTGTTAGGGAGTGCAATAAGCCTGTAACAGAGTGATACAAATGAATGACAATATATTGATGACATAGAAAATTAAGTGCAAAGTATTTAAAACATCTTAAGTGATTAAATAAAATTGTACCAACACAATTGCACAGCTGGCAAACCGAAGTCAGAAGAAAACAATCACCCCACTCGAGATGTACAAAGAACCTGGCTCCCAACCTTGGCTTTTAAACTTGAAGCTTGATAAACAATATTTCTGCTGTGATCTGGACAGGTGGCAGCCCCATCACAGGGCATTTGCCAGCATTACCACTCTCCTCATTTAGACTTTACATCAAGTCTGTGTGAGCTCTGGCTTGAAACCAGATTCTTCATGTCTATAAGCAAAGACAAAGGTTAATGCTTATTTATTAACACTAGTTCTAAAGCAGCAAAGGTATTACATAAAGGACAGCTGTTCATTTCGATTGCATAGTATTTTTAAGGGCCATGTGATAGATCAGAGGACTATGTATATGTACATTTGAAAGTAACTGCTGATTACCTAAAATAATTCTTATCCTAAACAGATCGACACCGAGCAGAAGGTACAGAAAAACAATTCTACAACAGCGTAAAATAAAACTCTTGATTTGTGGGTACACAAAAGGATTCAAGAGTATAATTTTACTCTCTTAGACCACATGAAGTCCTAAATTGGAAAAGCAGCTTCATCCAAGGTCGCCTCTGTTGTTTCCAAAAATATCTTGAAACAAACGCAAGAGGGGCACTTTGTTGGGTGTTATCTAGACATATACAGTTTCAATCAAATTCTTCAAGAAGTGTCAGAATAAAAGTCGAACATTTGTTTGACGCTGCCAAGTCACTGGCAAGTGAATCCCTTCAAAGGTTGGAAATAACTTTGATAACAGAATTGAAGAGTTATGGGATGTTTCCTTTACACTTAAAAAAAGCCACGTTAATTTGGGATGGAATTGTAAACACTCTTTAGACCTTTCATAAAAGGATTGTATAATTCTTTCCGCTACACGGAGTGAAGCGTTACAAGGTTGTGTTAATGATCCCAGAAAAATATTTATAGTGCTTTTTCCAGTATATGAGTTCTCTCTTTCCCTCTCCTCCTATTTTACCATCAACCTTCACTTCATTCAATTAAATCAACAAGCAGCAAAGAACTTTCAGTGGGTACAGATTTTTAAGGTGATGCATTTCACATACAAATGGTCGAAGTACAATGTGGCAAATAAAATAAAAATTCAAAAAGGGAATAATTAGCACAACAGTTACAACCCACTATGCAGCATGCCACGCTCCACCTCAGAATTCAGATTGCTTTCTAGTTATTAGCTGTGGGAGGTATTTTCCTAAGATGGCTTAATTTTGAGATGGTGGTGTCATTGCCCTTAAAGTAATAAATGCCCAATTTTCCTTACTGTCCTCTGAACATGAACTAGATCTCTCACTGCCCTGTGGCTCACTCATGCACATACCTGAGCGGTCTAAGCCACCTACGTAAGATGAAAATGAAGTAGAGAAATCCTTTAGAACAAAAGATGCCACATGAATGTAAAATATTAGTGGAACAGGTTGTCTGTGGGTGACTTTCAATGTTCTGCTACAGTTCTGTTTTCTTTTTAATAGGCTATAAAAACATGGCAAGCTTTAAAGCACAGAATAAGGGAGATGGCTGCAATGTTTTATAAATACTTAAACGAGTCAATGTTTTTTGACTGCTGCAGTCCCCAGAAAGCAGTCTTGCAGCAATGCATCTTTTAAGTAGCAATCGATAAGCAAAATGCATCCTTTTCACCTGCTATTTAATTTTTAGACCTTAAATTTTTAGAATCCCAAAATTAATCAGCCCTTTTTGCTTTGGGGAATTCTTCACTAATGGCTCTGAGATTTCTGTGATAAATGCTTAAACACTCATTTATTTGCCACAAAATGCTGCAACAGCATCAACCGAGGAAACTTCTGAATTCTTCATGTTCACCCACAAATTTTATTTTAATTGCAAAAAATTTGAATCGATAATTTTGTGGAGTTTTCTTCAGTATGAACCAGATGTAAAATTGATAAAGAAGAAATTGTGAGATTAATTACTTCAGTATTTCCCCTGCGTGGTTATAATTTGTACACGATGTTTGCCTTTGTGGGTTTGTTGTTGTTGCTCCCTAAGTGCCAGGCATATTTTCTCTTCCATTCCAGGGAAAAGAAGTAGGGAGAGAGAAAATAAATTCTTTTGAAAAGTGGTAAGATTCCATTTTCCATACTCCTATCAACTGTATTTTTTCTGGTATTAAAACATGCAGGATTTGGCTTTATCCTTATTGGAAGAGTAGACCTAATTAAGTGCTTATTGTATAAATGAACATTTTTAAAACTTGAATAGTTGCAATAAAATTTAGAAGCTTAAAAATGACAAGTTATTCTATAATGACACCCTGAACTCAGTCTAAGAGATTGGCATGAGTAGCTCCATTGCAGAAGAACTGTAGTTCTTGGCATTCAGCAAATGCTGGTTTCTGTAAAAACATCTTTTTTTTTTTTTTTTTTTTAATCAAAACTATGAGGAATGGAAATGTAAAAAAAAAAAAAAAGTTAGCTACCCTCCTCAACAGCATCGGTGGCTACAAAAACTTTTTGAAGTTTATGCATCTCCAAGAGGCTGCGGATTTTCCTC
>JANIJG010012329.1:31311-51545 GCA_024611175.1 Megaceryle torquata
AAGACTATCATATTTTTTAAAAAATTCAAATCACAAAAAAAAAAAAAAAAAAAAAAAAAAAAAAAAAAAAAAAAAAAAAAGTCATGTTGAACCTCTTGTTATAAATTTCATTCCTAACCCTGTTTGAACACATTACTGTCACATCATTAGACTCCATCCTCCAAAAATAAATATATACACCTATATACTTGCTAACTTTACCTTTTTCCTTTTAAGAGGCAGGAGCCAGATGAGTTATGAATGCTCTGGGGAAATTTTCTTAGAACTAAAAATGGAGATATGCCCTTAAAGCACTTAGAAGAAGTATTAATTGATTCATGGCTTTTTAGAAGTTAAGTGTGTCAAATACACCCACCAGAGATCTCACAATGACAAAATCAATACAGTTCTTGAAAAGTCTCCCTTTATTTTCATTTTACATGTGGAATGACTAAGACCCTCAGGCACATAAATACTAAAACAGTGCAGTTTATTTGCCATAACTGAAATAGTTGACCCTTAAAAGATGAAGGAAAAACAAGAAAAGTCTTGCTGCTACTTATCAAAGCTGTGAAACCAAGAGAAAACACTGTGAATCATGATGAACTGTCTCTTCAATGCAGATATTCGTATGTTGTAGGTAGTGTATATACTCTATAGTGCATGTGTGTGTAATTAGTATTTTCAGAAAGTTAGAGCAAGAACAAAAAATAAGAACAGCAATTCAAACTAATTTTAAGCATCGAGATCAAACTAGGGGAAAAAAGAAAAGCAGGATGTAGAAGATCCCTATTGGTAATACCATCAGGAAGAGAAACATCATTTTAGCATCAGCAATAAAATAAAATACTATTAAAATAATAAACAAATTCAAAATGTTGAGACAGACAGCAGAAGCATCTTAAATTCTGTGGAAGAAAAATGTACAGAAAGGAAATAATATTTAAAAATCTAGGCTATCTGAACTACCCCATATTGAGTGGCAAAGGACTGGCCCAAATCCAATGGCAGTTTCCACCTTACCAAGAGAGACAAGCTAAAAGGGTGTTATCAGACAGAGAAGATCTTTTGGGCCTTCCCTTGATGCTACCTCCTCTTTTCTTCTGCTCCTTGCAGTCAGAAACAGCAGCCAGGTGAGCTGTCTGGGTACTGCTTGCTGGTCTCACATCAATTCCTCATCTCTTTCTGGGAAAGGACATCAAGCCAGATGGAGTGTCACACATCTCATTTAGGAATTTCATTTACACACTGCCAGTGGGTCCGCACCGAACTCTACACAGAAACTAAATGCAAGAAAAGCTGCAAGAAATGCTGTTTTATAACAGTCAAAAAATCCCATGCAAGAAAAATGAAACTTGGAGAGCTAGAAGTAGCAAAAATACATTCACCTGGAAAGTCTAAAGACCAGTTTATTACAGCAGTAATTTGGACATTTTCTGAAGCTGGTCAATGCAATTTCTTTGCTTGAATTCAAATCTAATTATGTATCTGGGGAGACTTTCTTGCAGCCTTCCAGTATCTGCAGAAGGCCTGAAAGAAAGCTGGGGAGGGACTTTTTTACAAGGGCTTATAGAGATAGAACAAAGGCTAATGGCTTCAAACTGAAAGAAGGTAGATTTAGATTAGAAATAAGGAAGAAGTTCTTCACTGTGAGGGTGGTGAGACACTGGCACATCTTGCTCAGGTAAGTAAGTTGTTGGTTCCATCACTGGACGGGTTCAAGATCAGTTTGGGTTGGGCTTTGAGCAATGTAGTCTAGTTGTGAGGTGTGCCTGCCCATGGCAGAGGATTTGGAAGTGAATGATCTTTGGGTTCACTTCCAACGCAAACAATTCTATGATTCTGTGAATCTCTTTATTCAACTTAAAATGTAACCAGGTGTATTCTTAAGGTAATAACTTGGGAATTTGCTAAAATTCCACATCAAATCTTTGAGCTTTGTATGACAGAATCACAGAATTGTTGCTGTTGGAAGGGACCTCTAGATATCATCTAGTCCAACCTCCCCACCAAGGCAGGTTTGCCTAGATAGAGTACATTACACAGGATCACATCCAGGTGGGTTTGAAATCTCTCCAGAGCAGGAGACTCCACAATCTCCCTGGGCAGCCTGTTCTAGGGCTTCATCACCCTCACAAGGAAGAAATTTTTCCTCATATTTAGATGGAACCTTCTGTGTTCCAGCTTGTGCCCATTGCCATCCTAAAAAGACATGGATGCTATCCTAAAAGAAAATTCTTTCCAGAGGTTGTAATGGCCTCTTACAGTGATATTTAGATAAAACACATATATCTACAACTTAAAGATAAAAGTCATACAATTAATATAATTTTGTTCAAATCACTGTAAAGAAAAGACCACTAAATCCAACATTGTGGGCCAGGGTAAATGTAAAAAAATGTATTCAGCTGGCAATAAGGACTGTTTGCTACTAATATTTGTTTCTCTGAAAATTCCTAGATGACAATTACTACTTTTACTATCTTCCACATTAATTAAGAGTTTTGATGACCCATCTCTGCATCATATACAGACAATGGTAGAGGAAAGGCATCTTTAAAGGAAAAATTTATATGGAACTTTAAGAGAATTTTTTTTGCACAGTTCTGTTACCAAATGCATCTTTACTGTCAGCAGGACCTAAGGTTATCACTCCAATTTCATCCCAAGGAAAGTAATCCATGGAAAGACAGAAACAGATTTGACAGTGAATAACAAAACCTTGCACACAAAACCAAGAAACTTTATAATTGGTAAATAGTACATAGAATTTCATGTCCAACAAATGCATGAATTATTATAATCTTGAGAATTTTAACCTACAGATTCACTTCCATTTCACACACAGGAATTTATTGTATTTTCATTATGGCTTAGAATCAGGATTTATCACAGTAAGTACAATGAAAAGACGAAGAGGTGAAGACCTGTGGTGTGGCCACAAGCTGGCTACCAGAAACCTGACCCACAGAAAGAATTGAGAGCTTTTTTGGGAGGACATCATTATTTGGAGAAAGTCCTATACAGAATTCAGAAATGAAGTAGCTGTGACCCAAATAGAAACCCGTAGCCTGGATTTCTGAAGACATATTCACAGGCTGCTCAAATCTTTTAGTGCCTACCTCTGCATACCAGCCCCTGTATGAGTTTTGGAACCTAAACAATGCACCATTCTGGCCCCTTAGTAATGAATAAAAAGAAATAAAATCTATGACAGCTGCCCAGTTGCTGCCATACACAGCCCACAGAGAGAATGTGCAAATCTAATGTGGCTTGCAGGGAGGCAAAATGCAGTTTGGCTTTTAGATTTTACTCTCTCGTCAACCAGATACCAAAAGCTTTGGAGTATAACGGGTGGTTTTTTCCATGTTTGCCCAGTCTGTTAGTGGAAGGAGAATCCAGTTCTGTAACAAAAGAAGCATACAGCGATCTGCACAACCAGACAGAAAGGATATGAAATCAAATTGTCAGTTTAACAGGGACTTAATAGGGAAAATAATTGAAAGCTTACCTATTACTGCAGCTAATAATCTCTTATCATCTTTGATACGGAAAGATGGCCTTTGAGGAGCAAACAATGAATGTTTGAATTACAAATCCCATGCTCAAAAGCACATAAATACAAGTGATGTTCTTTCATCACTAGATGACATATCTTGGTAAACAACCTGGTATTATTTATAGGAACTTAATAATTTGAGTTGGGTAAGACTAAAATGCAACTATTCTCTAAAGTCTCCCTCTGCCTCTTCAATCAACTCTTAACTTTTTGTCTTACTTTATTGAAACTAATGCTACAGGAACTTGTGCATGCAAAAGCAGAAAAAAAGCTGTTGTTACCTGCCCTAGGTGATCCTGCTCTGGCAGGTGAGTTGGACTAGATGATCAAATATACGTATGACAGTTCCAAAAAATGCACACTGATAAAACAAACAGCTTCTGGGTTATACCAGCTTCTGTAAGAATGGAAGAAAACAAGAGAATGTGGCAGTTTACTTTCAGATAGATTGCACATGATATTGAAATTAAATATCCATGAACAGTATTAAGAAATAGTCTTCTTAGCTGTACTTAAAATGAATTGTATTTAGACAGCAGATAACCAAGTGTGGTAAAGATCTCAATGTATTTTTTGTCTACTTTTCCTACCTACAATACAAGTATCTTCACTTTTTTTTTTTTTTTTTTTTTAATAAAAAATATGAGGAAAGGAAATGTAAAAAAAAAAAAAAAAAGTTAGAATATACTTTAAAAAAAATAATAAATATAGGCAATGCCTTTAAATACAAGGTAATGCATGAAGCTTTATTTTAGTGGTAAACACTATAAATACTTCGGTACTAGATTTGTGCAAGACAGCCTCTTGTAGATAAAAATCAAACCATATTGCTAAGGACTCCTGTGTTTTGATTGTGCTGAGAAAAAACCTTCCACAGACATTTAATTTTTGCTATAAATTAGAATGTGTCTAACAGAACATTGATTTGTGTTGGATGACAGTCATTATTTTAGAGAACTACAGTTCTTTTTTATACTCCGTGTCTTATAAATCTGATACTGGCCCTTTAATTCCTGCTTGTTCTGTCAGGGGGAAGAGTACAGAGCTAAATCCAGCAGACCTTATTTTGGCAAAACTCCCACTGAAGTCAGTGAGGGTTTTGTGAAAGTAAGGATGGCAGGATTTGTCTCACAGTTCCTGATGATTATTTGGAACCTATTTGCCCCCCGCCCCCAAACACCAGAGCTCCTCACCGAGCCCGACATCACCTTGGCGCAGGGACTCACAAAGGTTTTCGATCTGTAAACTGGGATTGTGAAAATCAGTGTAATGAAGTTATGAAAAAATACCCGTTTCACCCAATGACCTTGGAAGAAAAGGGATTGCCTTGGGAGTTTGGAGACTGCTACTGAACGATCGCTACAGAAACGGAGACGCTGAGAATTTGGAGACCCCATTTTAAATTAACGCTGAGAATTTCACCAACTCTTTAAACAAGCTGGAAATAGGTCAAATTCTGATTGTTAAAAACCAACTACCCGGTTGGGTGTTGCCCAGACAGGTGGTACCTTGAGATAAAATTGTTGATTCATGTAATACTTCCTCACTGGAACACTGGCATGGCCATGAGAATTTCAATTGTTTCCATTCCACGTTGCAATAGAGAAAGGCAGCTGAAGAGTTAACGACGATCCTTCAGCATGAAACCTCCTGCCACAAGTGATAACACGGGGCACGTGTTCAGCTTGAGTCCTTTATTTTTTATTTTTTTTTTACTTAAGTCTGAGCAAATACAGGGCCAACGAGAGAAACCAGATCTGCAAGCATCAGCGCTCTCCTCATCCACTGACAAGAGGACAGAGTAACAGCTTCCCCCACTGCACTGTGTCAATGTGTCATGACCTTTTCTCTCAAGAGGACACCTTTTGGGTGACAGCACTTCAGTTTCCGTGGTCTTTCCGTCATATGTCTGTCTGCCTTCTTGTGGAAGCTGGCTCCAGGCTCGCCAAACACCGCCAGAGTGGTGATTTAGGAACGGGGCAGATAGTCCCAAATGACTCTGCATAGATCACTGGCTGAGGACAGCCACCAGGTAGTTAGCAGTGAGCTCTCCATCGCTCTTCTTCTGAGCCAGACATGAAATAGTGATCTCAGCAGCTCTGCACTTCACTTCCAGTTCTTGAACCAGCAAGTCACCCGGAGAACAGATTTTAGATGCCTTATTGGGTACTATAGTATCCATGCTTCCCTAGCAGAACATCCTCATCACGAGGACATTTTCTAGGTGCTGTATGGTTGCTACATGCTTCTGGTGTTTGTAACAGCGAGTGGCATCATACTGTTGGAAAGTCTTACCAAGAAAGCCCTGGAAAGCAGGATATTTAAACATAATGAATACAGTAGCAGGGCCTAACTTCTGACTGTGGGCAGCTATATGCATCTGACTTCATTAGTAGGGATATCCATGTGAGTAAAGATGTACAAATAAATAATCCTAAATTTGGGTTACTTAAGGAAGTCTAAGAACATTTATTTTATTTATTAACAGTTCAAATAGAAGTAAAATGGTACAACTAATATAAACAAAATAATCTGATCTCCAGATGGTGAAATGCCTGGTCATGTAACACAGCAGATGAACCTCTTTCTCATGCCTGTTTCTGATGCCTGTAACTATTTCATCTCTTAGGTCCATGTGGAACTTTCCTGTGACTCTAGGGACAGCTGAAGTCAACATGACTACCTAAATTCTGCAAAGCTGCAGTAGTAGCTGTATAGCTGGAGTATTTCCTCCTCCAGTTCTGGGGAAAGATAAGGAGAAGTCTTTCAAAACCAAGTAAGCTCCTGCTTGAGAGTGACTGCTCAGATCAGTGTTTCAACTGGAAGAAATGTGGTAAGTGCTGGAGCCCCACATTTAGCTCTGCACAGTTTTGGTTTATTTGGGCCTTCACAAGGGAAAAGCAGGTATTTTTCCATATGGTGTGTTTAATCTGACTAGTTAACCAGCTAGGCCATTCCTAATAAAAAAGTAAAATAATTAGAAGAAAGCTTTTTAAGTTAGGAGGTAAAAGACAAAACTGTGAAATTCAAAGATTTTTGAAGTCTCCCATCAAATCATAAACTAGGTGGAAAAGCCAGTGAGCAGAACCCATTAAAGTTGCATTTATTAAATGTCCACTTGTATAAAAAGCTAAAAATAGTGGTTTGAGTTTTTTCCAATTTTCTTTTCATAACAGTTACTATGATTTTCTGCTTCATCTCAGAAAGTCATTTTGCTGCTGCTGTAGTGTATAATCTGTGTGCCCTTTCTCGGTGCAGTCCAAATGGCAGAACACTAATCAGATCAGAACAACAATCACGTCATCCTTGGGTAACCAGCAATAAACTGTTTCTACAAGGAAGAAAGATGAACTATTTTTAGGATAACTCTGAACAGAAAACCCAGAAAATTATTATACTCTATCTTACTTTACAGCATTGCTATGAATTTCTAAAGCAGTGCTTTCTCCTGGGCAGCTGGCTAATCCATGTCATACAGAACTGGATTTGCAGAAATGGTCTAGTCAAATAGGGTTCCCAGGGTTTTGTTAGAAGTCTTGATTTGAAGTGTATAAAATCCTCTTTCTCCCTGCCTTGGCTGGTGACTCTGAATGATAGGCTGATTCCTAAGTAACCTAAATGCCCATTTTTGGTGATTATCCCATGTTTTCTGCACGTATCACATCGAGTTGTCTCTGTTCTTTTACTATTGCTGGCAAGCAACCCCCTCCTTTAGAAGTCCAGGTATGTGACTACCGTAACTTTCTCCAGCTCAACAGGCCCTACGGTGCAATGCAGGCACAGTATGGTAATAATGGTGCAGGGCTAGCAGGAAAACAAATGTATAGGTGCCTCTGGAGATGCTCATGCCCACACTATATTGTCTGCACATGTCCTTTTCCTGAGCTTCTCCCCTCAGTGCCTTACTACGGCCCGTTCTCCTGCTGTGTAGTGTGATCAGCTCATGGAAGCAGCGGGTGGTGGCAACACTGAACATTCTCCCCACCCCAGCCAACTCTACCTGTGCCTGTAGCCTACAGCACAGCCTTCCTTCCACACTCACTGACCATGTGCGTAGGGGAAAACGGGCTGCTTCTCCTTGTCCTGGGCAAGATTAGCACGCAGCTGTTGAGAAAGACTATCTGCAGCTATTCAGCAGCGTGGGAGGGCTTACAGGAGGATGTCCTGGGAATCCATGGATCTGAGACCCGCTCCTTACACACACCCCCCGCAGTTTTGAACCTTCTAGGGGCATCGGAAATAAATGGCATTAAATGATTCATTCAAACCTCTTTTTCCTGTGGCCCAGCAAGCTACTTGTTACTAACAAATTACCTTCTTTCATCTAAGAAATGTAAAAAAAAAGAATATCCAACAGTCAAAACGTAGTGAGCAGATTTTAATTTTGTTCTAACAAATACATTGAATGCAATGTAGGAATCACGTAGTTACTGTACTCTCGATACAGAAAACAGCAGAATACCTCGTAGTAAGGTACCAGAGAAACTAAAATTCTTTTTTACGTCCTGAAAAACCGTTCCACTTCAGGCAGGAGAAACTAAAAAAACCACCGACCCAACCCTATCTAGAAATTCCATAAGCCAGGAGACTAAAGAAGAACAGCAAGAGTTCTGGTCCCGCAGACTTATCTCTCTGCTTCTGGTCTTTGATTGTGGCTAAGAGGTGCTCATCCAGAATGATGAAGCGTGAGGGACAGTTTCAAGCCTCACCTACATTCCTTTTCCCCTGGGTCAGCTGTGGGTCTCAGGATGCAATTTTAAGGGCAGTGAGAGTTGCCTGAAGCTCATGGGTCAAAGCGTGAGCACACAGCAGCCTTGCCTATCTACCTGTTTTGCACACCCAAACTTATGCAGGAGCCCCTGTGCCCTATTTACATCCATCAATAACCCTCCACCCCTGAGATGACCCTCTCTGGGTAGTGTAATTGCTTTGGAACTGCACTGCACCAGCACAAAACATCCTCAGTGGAGAAAACCTTTAGCCGACCGCTGCTTACACTTTCACATGGGCGACTCAGAAAAATTAGAAGGTACAAGTGCAAGAAAAATACCTTTGTTAAAAACAACAAGAAAAGATAATGGAAAAAGCTCAGAATCCAAGTAATTGTTCTCAGACCTACTCCTGACGCTGTAGCAATGAACTGTCTCCTGGAAGCACAATCAGTTTAATTCAACCGTGCAAGGAAATTATGACTAGGAGTGTGCAGGCAAGGTCTGAGCAACTCGGAGCGAAAACAGCTCCATTCTTGCCAGTCACACTAGATGACTAAAGACAATAGGGAAGGAGAGGGCCAAGCCAGGAGGTCCACAATTATCAATATCAAGTCCCAGGCCTTACAAAAATGTAACCTTAGTGATACAGAATAAGGAGCAGAGCAATTATGTACATTTTCTGTGACCCTGGGGAAAGATTTCTTTGCCTTTGATCTCTCTGCAGATGCATGCCATTCCCAGCCTCATAGAACAAAGATTTACGATGAGGTTCACCCCAGCGCAGCTCTCATAACAGATCTTCCTAACCACGAGATCTTGTCCCTGGATGGAGGAAAAGCTTCATCGAGTGGTTAGTTGCTCTCTTTGTTTATCCAACGAACCCAAATAATGTACAACAAATTGGAGAAATTATGAAAATAACAGTATTTAGTAAGAGGTTACCTTCAGGAAGCCAACATAGTCCTTGCTAGTTTATGTTGGTATCAAGAAGGCAGATTTCATAACACCAGCCTATCTTTACCTCCTTCCTGAATGACCTGGCCAATGGTTGTTTGATTTTGTTGTTTCAGAAAACATTCTCTCTTGCATTCCATTAACTGCTCAAAATCCTGCCACATTTTAATTTGCTTCATATTTGGCCCGTGACTTTCCCGTACAACTTTCTGCTTCTCTCGTAATTTCTGTTAAAAATGCAAAAATAAGAGATTCTTGGAATCATTCTATACCACAAAAATTCATTACATAGACAGCTTGAAATGACAAAGATTTTTACATGCTACTGAAATGTTATTTTGTTCACATTGCCAACACTCCTTGCAAGTGATAAATGCACTAACACCCGGGACTCAGATATCTGCTTTGTAAAGACTGACAATTATTTCAATGTTTTAAAGCTGTCTAAATAATAGTCTGATCTGTCTGAGAACTTACACGGAAAATCCGAGTTCATTTCCATACAGAGCTCTTTGAGCCCACGATGGATTCATATCATATTATAAACAATGAAAACGATGTTTTACAATTAAACCTGGTACTGATGGTTAATAGCAGCAGCCCAAACCTGCACAAATCACTCACGGACTGACTCTTAAAAAGGAAACTAAGAAAAGCAGTGAGCTGGTAAAGCCAAACCTCATCCACGCTGATCTGAGCTTCATACAAGATTAAAAATGGACAAGTGCTTTTGTTTAACGCTCCTGCACTGATGATCCCCTGGCCTTTAATAACGGTGATAAGGCTGACAGGCTCCAAATTTATTGTCTTCAACAGGTTGCTTTATATACAACATAAAATTTGAGCTGGCACTTTGTTATGCCCGTGTTTCAGTTTCTTATCCAAATGGTTTTCAGGAATGTGCTGTCACATTAAGCTGTTTGACTATCTTTTACAAGCAGCTCATGCTATACTCTGCAGGAAATCAAGCCCTGAAGAGCGAGTGTGATCTCTTTTCAGGGTATTAGTTACCAATGCCAGCAGTAATGGAATTTTCTTTGTAGGCTGCAATGTGCTTTTTATAAAAGACTGGCCAGAACCTTTGGTAATAACCCATAAAAATATGAACTGTATGGTGTTTTTTACAAGGTCAAAGCCTCATTCTTACCTTCCCAAGATTTTCTTGTTCAAGGATCATTCGTGTATACTGTTCTCTAAAGGAAACAAAGAAGAATTTTGTTAGGATTTTATTTGCTTCTATGTAATAGGACAGAATAATGACGCAAGCAGGGATAACTATGAATGCATTGGGAGGTTCATAAATGAGAGAGAAGAGGATGCACGAAGAAACCTTTCTGTCATTGCACAACATATCCCTTGACATCAAGGATCAGATCTCTTTGACTCTCTCAGTTGTGCAGTTGGGAAAAGTGATACTGGATAAGATCTCTTACATTTTTGAAGCCGGCACGATTACTGTTCCTTCCAGCTTGAAGACAACAGCAAGATCTTGGATAAGATTACTTGATCTCTCTTGAGTAACGCATTGATCCTGGTGATATTCTGAGGTCAGCCACAGTGGCCTCATTTGTACAAGCATCAGAGTTTACAAATCCACAGCCCTTAATTGCTGTGAACGTAGCGTTAGAATGAGTGGGAAAACACAGGAATGAAGGGGAATAGTATTTCCTGCCAGGTCTGACAAATCCAGTGTCTGCAGTGGAACCACTGTGCATTCCTCACTTTCAGAAAACAGCCGTCACATTTAGGGGTCTAAATATAGGCTTAGAAGCATAACTGTTGACATTCATTATTGAAAATCTTGGCTGCACACCTTTGTCTGTAACAAGTGGCTGGATCATTTTCTGACATACGCAAACCTGATACACGAAACCCGACAATGTCATAAGCAAACCAGAACAGCACGATTCAGACACGTTACTATGGACTTATTCTATGGGTTGGTTTTTTTTTTTTTAATGTGACAACAAAAGAAACATTTAACTGATTCACTTAAAAAAAAAAAATCAATTATTCTATTTTGTGTGTAACAAGTACATTTAGAAGTTGAGAGTTTGCTAGCAGAATTCAGAATAACCCGGCTCATCTAAAGAACTTGCCAAATTGCTCAGGGTAGAAGAACATTACACAGAAAAATCCTAATTTCCAGAAAGAAATATCTGCCTTTGCGATAGCAGAGCGTGAAGCTTCGCTAGAGCGTGGCAAGCAGCCGTGGAGAACCAAGGCACCGCGTTTTTGATATTCCTTCCATTTCTACTAAGTACTCCAGGCTTTTGCCAGCAGCACTTGGGCCCCTGGCCACCTGGTCCTGCCTGCCACACTCCCTGCAGAACGGACGTGTGAAGAATGAAGATGGATCATTTCACGATCTCTCACTCTTGGACAATTCCTCCCAGAAGGAATCAGAGCCGCCTTGAGGCTGCTCCAAGTGCTGTGCTGCACAGCTGATCCCCACCAATCCTCACGGAATCAGAGGTGGAAAGCCACGCTGAAGCTTCTTAGTCCCACTGGCACACAGTATGTGGCTCACACGTATTTGGCCTCAAGAACATACTTTTTGGGGTTTTTTTTAAGTAGAGTTTTCTAAGTAATCATCAAAAGATTAGATGTCTCTCTAAGCAAGTTTTTCTTTACTATTTATAAGGATGACTGGAAAGAATGCAACTTAAGAACTTCATTAAAAAATCCCGCAGCTTTCTATTTTTAGATAAGAAAATTAACTTTTCTCATTCCAAAGAAGTGACTCCACAGAGCAGAGAGTTTGTATTCAATCAAGAGGGTCAGAATTAAGACAGTTTTTGTTCAATACATTAGGAAAGTGCTGTTCTATTTATGGTTCATTTTTACTCCGTTTACATTCCAGTGCCTGCTGAAAAATACATTCCTGTTTGAAAAGGATGTCTACAAAAAGTTTTATTGTTTCATAATGTATTTTGCAAAGATCTCCACATTGAACTTTGCTGTAATTCATTGAAATGCGACGGGTCTGTGACCTCTTACAGAAGGTCAAAAATGTGCATAGTCACTGTGAGAGGATAATTTCCCTCCCTTCTGTGCCCACAGTTACAGCAAGTGAGACAGGGACAGTGGAGAGAGTGGCAAAGTTCCCTTCACATTCTCCTCCCATACCTGGAATGACATAGCTGGACTCGCGCTTCGTTCCAGCCTTTGGCTTTGACGGCTCCTCTGTGCGAATACGCACTTTGCGGATCTTCATTTCACAAGTATTTGAGCTGAAGCATTTTTTTTTTGCTTAGCATCTGTGAATAAAGTCAGACCCTCCCCTTCCTTGCGAGGCCATAAAAGGCCAGTGCCTGCTGTCTGACCTGCATTTCCTCTCAGCTGCTTAGCTGAGCTGGGTTGCTTTTCATACTCATGAATATTCATGTCATCACTAACATTTTTCTCACAGCCACTTCTCTTTACATCCTTCTGCTTAATTCTGCTGTTTCATCGTCTTTCATGAGATAAATCTTTTCTTTCCTACAGGCATTTGTGAGATGGAGTAAGAGGTCTCTTAGCCCCCACTCGCGTTCTATTTCCTCATCCTTTTCTTTTCCCACCCTAACATTTGTAGTTTTGATTCTTTTATTTTTCCTGCATTGTTCACTACATAGCATTTAAACATTGTCATGCTTCAGAACCTCGCTGAAGGCCCCTGTGTTGGATATTAACCCAGGCCTTCACTTCCTAGTGAGCTCTGCCTCACGCTCTGGAACAGCAGGAGATGCAGCTCCACTGGTACCAGCACAAGGTGCATCAGGACAATTACTAGCTCGTGAAGGTTCTGATGGAGGATGATGGAAGAAGATCTCATCTCTCAGTGTCTCCTGAGGGAAGCCCTAGAGTTTTCTTGCTCAGTTTGACACATCACTATCCCTGTCAACGGCCCCATTCCAGAGCCTGTAAAATCTTAGTGGTTAACTGCTGCCTTTGTTCACTCCACCCAGTGAAGAAATTGCCTCTGGTGATACCGAATGACATTTGATTACACAAGTTCTATCTTTGCTTTGCTGCTCAGTCATTTTTTTTAAATTGTTTTGTGAATGGCACAAATTTGTGAAGAAAATCTGTCCTGTCGCTGAAATACAAATGCAGAAACCTAGGAAGAGGCCTCCACACATCAAGGAATTACGTTACTGTGGCTTTTTAAAGCCTAATCAATAAGCAAACTGTAGGAACGAGGATTGATGCAGAGTGTGAGATGGAGAAATACAAAGCACAGCTGATGCCCCCTCTGCACTGAGCTAAAAATGATATACTCTGGGGAGGTTCCTTGGTACAGGGAACCAATCCTACTCTCAAAACATCAGAGTGTTTTTCACTCATTCTATTCATTAAAAAATAAAACAAAAAGACCCTCGATCAAACTGAGCAAACATGAATTTTAAAACCACTGTTTTGATAAATAGTTTCACGACTGAGAAACACTGTGGTGCGAAGGCCAAAGATCACTTTGTAAAGCTAGTGACAACTTAAGCTTGTTTATTTTGTTCACAGCTAGGATCTAAGACTTTGTCAAAGATAGAACTAGCTGGAAAACAAGTTCTATTTCATGCAAAATTCTGAAATGTTGAAAAATTCATTATGAAGACTAAAAAAACCCAGGTATTTTGACACTTTCACCAAGTGAATTTTATAAATGTTTTGGTTTGGATTTTCCTGATGTTTAATTTTGATGGGGCTGAACCAGCTTGTTGACTTTATTGCCTGAATTTTGTTTCAACTTTTATATTGTATTAAAAGATTGAACATATACAAAGAGAAGCAAAGCAAACCACTTTATGGTGTGTATATGTAGTCCTTCATTCCTGCACCAGTGACGGTGACAGCTCTTAACACTTGAGAGAAGAGCAGAAGACTTGCAAGAAAATAGCCAGAACCTGAGGGCAGCATCTGGTTGCTCTCCGAGAGGTGGTAAACCTTCTACTCCCGCACGCTGGAGTCTCAGGGGGAGACTTGGCAGAGGTGTTATGTCTGGTAGAGCCACGCTTCCTGCAGGACCCGGCTGAAGCACAGCTTCTCTGAGCTCGTGCCAACAGGGGCTGCAAGTTAAAACCGCTATCTGGGGCCTATAATCTCCAGCAGGAAGGGAAAATCTTTTGGTATGTCTGAGAGAACTTGTAGGTTTACAGCAGTATATACTGGAATTTGAGATGCTTATTTTTAGATTATTATAGCGTTTCTAAATTTATCAGGTGAACTCCTCCAGCTCGAATGCCAGTGAGAAAATTCCAAACTTCAACCTTAGGTCATGAATATCTTCAAGCTAACCCAGAGGAAATGCATTCATACACTTACCGGATTGCCTTTCGTCTCTCCTGTGGGTCTGAGGACACATACGCCTTCATTTCTTCTTTAGCACGCTGCAGCTGTACTTCTAGATTCTGCAAATGCATTATTTAAAAACAAAGAAACAAACAAACCCACAAACACATTCTTCTTGCTGTTTCATTTCACAATGACCAGTTTGGTCCTACTTGTGGTCTTACCCTTTTCATGCAGTTAATATAACGGTAGTTGCTTTCTTCCTGAACGCGCTCCTCAAGAAGTCCTTTCACTTCCTGTAGCACAAGAGTGAGGTTTCAAAGGCCATTGTAACTGAACATCCACAGGAGATGTCCCACATTACTATATAAACCATGGTTAGTCCGTAACAGTAACAGTCATAACACTGAATTGATCATTTCTTAAATGTTTCTACAATTTGGGCTTTACAGGCATCTTTTAAATTGAAAGACAATTCTTTTTTTTTTAGATTTGCAGATTCAGTCACAGTTAGAGATTCTAAATGATTGCTAATAGATGTTCATTAATTTTTTCTATCAGACACTTCCCAAATGCTGCCAAGACTCCTGTTCCTAAGCACATCTGGAGTGCTAAATACAGTTGTGAATAAGCATTTCCTGGAACACGTCTGCGAAAGGTACATTAGAAGCTACAGCCATGTTAACAGTATGTTAATTAGCAATCAGTGATTCTGCTGAGGAATATGGAGATAGTGGGTTAGTCCCATCTCTAAATGGTCCATACCAAAAAAACCAACCAAACCTAATAATCCAAATGGAATTCAGGTACTCCAGGTGACACAGCAGCTGTCAGCTCCAAAGCTCTGTCACCATGTGATTTTCAGACCATCAGGTGGAAAACTGAGTTCTCCTGTTCAACTGCAAGTTTGCTGATGCTCGTGTCCAGATTAATCAGTGGATGCGGTGGCCCTCACATGTTAGAAAATGACTAACATTTGTCTCCTGAGAAAAAACACCTTGGTTGCTGTTGTAAAATAGTTCCTATGGAACGTCTAATTCATAGTAGATTCATCTCTGGATTCTTTGGTTTACTTCAGTTAAGTGAGACAAAGGTACTTTTAGTGCAGGAAAAGAATTATCTATATATCCACCCACACTTTAAATGTACACCTTTTTATTTTGAAATATATTCCTTTTGTGGACAAGGCCTTGAAAAACCAAGTGCAGGCAAAATTCACCGGAGGTGATCCAGTGAGGTAAAGCAGATTCATCTAAACACTTTAATACTCTCCCCACCTTAAAGGATTATACTGGTTCAGGTACCTCCCTTCCTAAAAGTGCTATAGTTCAAGTAAGGCATAAACTACGTAGGCAGAAGCTCTTAGCTATGCCTATATGGCTGTGTTTTTAACAAACCTGTTGCATGCCATAATACAAGATGGTCACATTGAATGAAGTATCTTTGCCACCAATTTCAGCATATTAATTATCCACTGGATTGGCTGCTAATTTAATGAATCTCCTGGACACATATAAAGATTTGTCTTGATAAATTAATCCTTATTTTATGGATAAATTCCTTCCTAACATACTGTCTAGGTCAGCAGGATATCTGGCAGATGCATCTTCTTTTACAATGTCTGTGCTAATCAAAGCTGGACGTCGACGGATGGACCACTAATGCACCACTGAGTTCATTTGTTGCCATTCAGAAGAGATGTGCGCGACTGTAGCTAGTCCTCAGCAGCTTCAGGCATGACTTGCATAGTTGTGGATCAGCACTGACTCATTTCCGTGTGAAGTGGATTTGTACTTTCATATCCAGAGGAGAGGCAGGGAAAATCCTGTATCCCAGCGAGTACGATGTCACGCAGCATTTATTACTATGCACAAAGCCACCAACCATCTTACCTGTTCCAGCGCAGAGCGATTGCTCTCCAGCCCTGCTGCGCAACTGTCGTATTGGATTTTCTTTTCATCACATTCTTGAGTTAATTCCTTACAAGAAAAGGGCAAAAGGGTATATAAATGAGATCTTCAGTTGACTGACATGTGACATTCAAGCAGACTGTGTTCCTGTCGGCCTCAGCTACTGGCACACTCACAGACCCTCACATAAACCCAGCAGGGCACACGGGTACGATTACACACGGGGAAGCCACTCGCCCCCACTCGCATACTGGAGGATCAGCTGTATACACCACACCAGAGCATGTGAATTTCCTCTTTACAGCCACATCCAGAGCGTTAACGTGGTAGGTTAATAGGGCAGTGTGTGCAAGAAAGGAAAAATAATTGTAAAACAGAGATTCAGAAAGGATTCATACACTTGCTGTCTGTGAGAAGCCACCTTTCTAGTTGTGCACAACAAACACCTTTAGCTGGATTTCATTTGCTGACACGTTTAATAGAACTATTAAAAGTAAGCTTCCTGGAAATGTGGTCCATAGATAAATGAATAGCTCTATTTATTTCTGTGGCAAGGAGCCAACTTAGAGCAGTTGTGGACCTGAGTGACTATTTTTTTTTCAGCTCTATAAAATTCTGAAATCAAATGGATGAATCCGTTGCTCCTACAGACTAACGTACGACTTAAACCAGTGTGTTCACCTATTTGGATGAGGTAGAGTTTGCAATCCATTTAAAAAGGAGAGTGTTAGTTGAGATCATTAGTGCTGAGATGCAGAAAGAGCTCTGAAACCACATTTGGAAACTAACTTTACTATGGTTTTGAACTATGATTTTTACAATTTTCTCTGGTGTAGTAATTCTTTTAATTGCTATAAAGGACAATATTTTCAGCCTGATTTCATGCCTGCACTGTCAGCCTTTAAAAATTCCAGTTTTTATTGTGTTGCCTGTTGCAAATCGCTGTTGACCCATCCTTCTGTTGCCAGCTTTCCTTCAGGGCTGGTTATGTCCTTGTACAGCACTACAGAGATCTGTAAATTATTTGTGATTCCGACTTTCTTTACACAGAATGAGGAAAGTGTTTCTACCAACCTGGCACTTCTGACGCAACTGTCTCAGTTCTTTGATAACAGGAGCTAGGCTTGCCTTCTTCTCTGCCACCATAGCATTCAGTTTCTTTACCTGACAGAGGGACAAAACAAGATACACGACCACTATGACATTAATAGTGCTTTTATATAACTAAGGATATGAAAAGAAAAACAAAATACATAGAGGAAAAAAAGGTGTGACAAAGCCCAAACTAAATATAACTAAATTAAGTGAGTAACAAAGGGAAAGGGCCCATCTTGCAGTGGGGTCATTCCCAGAAATCAGACAAATTTTGCTGCCACTGTTTCAACATCACAGAGAAGTCGAGAAGACAGCCTCTGTGCCAGACACCTAAAGAGCTTCAGGAGTAGGGAAAATGGAGTGGACTGAGAGAGAGGAAGAAATCCTTAAGGAAACAAACAAATTTCTGTAAGTTAAATAAAGTTTGGAAATGCTAAAATAGAATCACTTAAAAATATTTGTACTGAAAACTTAGATTTGATGCAGCTTTCTATTTGAGAGTCATTCTGTTTTAATTATACTGCTTTCTTTTATAAGTGCCTGGATGATTTCAGAATTCTATTTTGCTTTTTGCTCTTTTATAATATTTTCAATAGAAATTCAAGTTCTCTCTTGCTTCTGTGGCTATGTGGGAAGTTAAATTAAACTATGACAGATCTAAGGGCAATTGAAAATGAGGCTGTAGAGAAAAAGACATGATATTTAGCTCTTTAGAGTGGTAGAATGGTGGGGGTTGGAAGGGACCTCTGGAGATCATCGAGTCCAACCCCTCTGCCAGCCCAGGAACACCCAGGGCAACCCACACAGGAACAGAGCCAGGCGGGGCTTGAAAGTCTCCAGAGCAGGAGACTCCACAACCTCTCTGGGCAGCCTGTTCCAGGCTCTGTCACTCTCACAGGAAAGAGATTTCTTAAGTATTTTTTTAACAAATGCTTCACTCCAGTGATTTACTAACATTTTAGAAAAAGGCCCCCTTAAAGATTCAAACCATTTATCTCTTTCAAATAATGAGCAAGAACAAATATGAAACCACTCCTGAAATCACAAGAAAAGTAAAAAAAAAAACCAAAGCCAACAAGTCTTGACATCCCTCATATTTCTGAAGGGGAGGAAAATGGGATTTATTTGTAGGATTGGGGGGTTTTTTTAAGTCTAAATTTCTCCTTCATACACTAAAATAAACGCATGTTTTAGAATTTTTTTTCAAGATTACCTTTGAGGATGTATACTGTTTAATATTTTTATATATAAACACAGATTAAAAGAAAATTACAAATATTAAACTTGGTTTTCTATGCTGAGGAACCAGACATTCAAATTGAGGACATACAATAGCGCAAGACAATAATCACCATTTCAGACATGTTATCTAGTGTCCGGCCTTTCACTTCATCCATTTCACTCTTTACTGCAGATACCCTTTCCAGCTCCTCCTGGGTGTAACTATATCCAGAAATACCTTTCTTGTCTTCAATAGCTTGCTGCAGACACAAAAAATAAATGCCAAGTGTGAGCCCTTCAATCAAGCAACATGGCAAATTCCTTCACGGAGCCAAAATAATGGAAGAAAAGAAAGGACAGGAAAGGTAAGTACTGTAATCAATTTCTTTTAAAAGTGATTAATCATCTACCTGACAGAAAAACAGATTTTGTATCTGGTGCCTGTGCAGTAGGATAATTACAATTTTCTGTAAATACACTATTGGGTCATCCAGTGCCCAAAGAAATTACCAGAAAATATCCACAAATTCAAGTGGGCTTTATTTTAGGATCTGAAGAAATTCAGTGTGTAAAATCCAGATGCTTAAACTGAAGAGGTAGTTAATTAGTTTTTAAACAACTGTCAAGCAAAACTAATTAAGTATTGTATTCTTTATAGTAATTCCAATACCATCTGGCCAAATTCCAGCGTTACATTATGTAAACTTTACATTTAATTAAAGGGCAATGTAATTTAGCAATGCTTGCTCATTAAGTATGCAAGGAAGGTATTTTCTGAAATCCCAAAGCTGAGTGTTGATTTATATATCCACAATTTGTTAAAAAGCAAAACATTCCTTCTTAAAAGTGCTGTATATCTAGGAACTTCAAGTCTGTTATCCTCAAAAACCTTTACAAACACGTTTGAGAAAAGATTTCTCTCTCCTAATAGCTTCTGCTACCATGATGGGAGCATCCTGGAGAGTTAATAGCAGTGTCTCATCTGACAGGACGTTATGCCCAGGGCTAGAAAAAAGCATTTTTGATTCTACAGGGAAAAAGTGTGCACTGGTCATCTGGTGGTAAGAACTTTATGAAGTCAAAGTTCTGTAGTTTTACTACAAGGGAGTTCAGAAAAGGTCAGGCTTGAATGAGGATCTACTGTTGGCCACTTCACAGAAAAAGCTTTAGTGCTTTGTCTCCGCTGTGATTTTCCTGTGAGGTGACCGGTGTACATCAGATATCCTGCTGCAAACAAACCCTTCATAAGGGTTTATTTCCCTGCTTTCCAGCTGAGCAGCAATCACGACGAAAAGCTCTGATCCTGCTGCTTAGGTGCTTCTAGCAACCCTGGTAGCAATTCTGGATTTATTTTTAATTAAACAATGAATGCCCTATTGAAATAGCATGACATCATCCACTGCAGCTAGGGGAGTATCTTTCCAAAGTCTATCCCATGTATTTTCAATTTTATTTTAATAAGGTAAATACTTTTATATTTACAAAAAAAAAAAAAAAAAAAAGGAAAATATGCACATAAAACAAAAAAGATCTAAG
>JANIJG010012329.1:51645-88444 GCA_024611175.1 Megaceryle torquata
AAATAACTACAAAAAGATCAATTTTGAAGTAGGAATTTCAATTATAGAAAAAAGCAAAAAAAAAAAAAAAAAAAAAAGGCAAAATATGCACATACAACAAAACAGATCTAAGATTAAAAAAACCCCAAAGTATATTTGATAACAAGAATACTGGAATTGGAAGATAATACTAGAGCAGTGGTATTGCACTTGGGATGCATGTACAGTCCCCTCAGTGCTTACAGTTATGCACAGCAGAAATCCTTCTGCTGTTCTGCCTTAGTAAAAGCATTCATCCCATTTTAAAGTTTTCACTGACTGTAAAATGCATTTTCTTCTAAATATCCTGGGGTTAGAATGTCTCCTTCCAGCCTGCCCTGTTTTTAAATACTATTCCTATATATTTTACAGCAGTAACTTCAATCTTACTTGCTGTTGATCATTTTCAAAGCCCTTACTATGGATGTGGATACCAAAAGCTAACTGAAGGATCCAGCCTTGCTCTGACTAGAGTTAGTGAAGATTTACCATCGACTTTCAAAAGCAGGGTCAAGCCCCTCAGTCTAAAAAGAAACTGCAGAAGTGTCAGAACTGGAAGAAACAGTTGCTGAACATAAAGTACAGCAGCATAGCACAGTCAAGGGACAACAATAAATGTTATACCCTAACGACTCTTACTAATGAAGGCAGGAGAGCTGAGGATGCTATACATTAGCATCTAACAAAATAAGATCCATCTTATTCTATCAGGGCAGGAAGGGTGATGGACTGAGGAGCAGTAAGTTGCTTGTATTACCAACTGCTGCTGAATAGCCTCGTGGCGCTGTTTTAGGAGCTCTTCAGTCCTCTGGAGGACACCGTACTCGGCTGTAATTTCTGCTATTTCCAGTCGCTTCTTTTTATAAAACATGTTCTTGCTCCGGAGCTTATTAACATAGTGTTTAAACTGAAAAGAGAGAGAACAGAAATACCATTTAGCTTAAAGTAAAAAAAAAAAAAAGGGCCTTATCACAGACTGCTGCTATATAAAATATAATTATCCTATTAGGACTGCATTGTGAAGATTAAGAGTTTAGAACAGAGGACTGGAATTCAGGATTCCCAGGGTCTATTTATTTTCAGCTCTGCATTTGTTCACTGGGGGAGATCAAGAAAACCAGCTCTATTGCTTTCCGTCCCAGTTCACCCATTTGTGATAGTGAGATCATTCAGTTCTTCTCACCACCGTTTGAAGGTTGGAAAAGTAATTACTCTTTCCCAAATGTTATGAGAATCAGGGATAATAAAAAAGTTAATGTAACAGGAATTTGCACTTGTAACAGAGCATCAGATCAGCAGCACGTAGCCCCAAAGGGCTCTGCAGACCAAGAAACCTGATAACAAAATGCAGAAAAATAGGAAGAGCAGAGGGCATGGGAAAAGACTTTTTTTTTTTTTTTAATGTTAAAAATTGTTAATCTTAACAGTTAAAATTTGTTCTCTTACCCTGACTCTTGCAGACCTAAATGATATCACTGAGTAAGTTTTAAAACCAGGAAAATAAAAGCAGAGTCCTTGCCTAGCAGCGGAGAAATGCAGTATCTATTTCACTCAAAATCTACAGTAATGAAGAATATCTTTTTATTGAAGGCTAAGTAAAATAATACATATCCTCACAGATCAACTGCCTTAGCTAATTTACATCTCAATCCGTGGGTGCTCAGTTTGTAACACGTGAAATGTCAGGTGTTGAAACAAACATGTAATACTTTTCCTTGCTTCGATGGTCTCCATCTGTCAAACAGGCTTAGCTCCTGTGTTTTACCTGAGAGCTATGAGGCAAATGCCAGTCACGGCTCAAAAAATGTATTCGGATCCAAGATGGAAAGCAAATAGAATTTATTAGAGGAAATGATGTAAGAAAAGGCTTCAAAATGCTCCCTGACGAGGAGGGGTTCTGCATGTGCAGGGTGAGAACGAAACAGGCGGCCCCAAGGAGCAAACAGGAGACCCGTTATCAGTGGTACAAGCTAAAAACTCACAACAGAAAAGAACTTAGATTTTGAAATTCACATTACATTTTCTTTTTGCAAAATTATACCTCTCTCTTCTAAAGAATAAATCCAAAAAACCAATGTGACCACAGCCTAAGAACCCCCAGAGTAACTGTATGTTCTATAAAAAGTGTCCTGGGCAAAAAGCCCAAAATGAAATCAACCCTGTTCATCTGCCATCCTGTGCAATATCTAGGCCAAAGCTGCTTCTCTCTTGCTATGCTCCAGAACTATTTTTAAAGCCAAAAGCTATAAACGTTTTTGGTGAAAGAACAAACCCACAAATTACTCAATGTGCTCTATGCAGACTCTGTGGACTCTGCGTGGCTTTGGAATACCATTTTACATCGTGTGTACTACCTAGGACAAGGATAGACAAGGTCACCTCGGCCAGAGCACTGCACAGCAGAGGCAGTTCTGTTACTGTCACACTGTCGTTATATTATTGGCACACTTAATATAAGATTAACAGAAGTAATCCTTTTTCATAGCAAAATCAAGTATATCCTCTTAGTTAATACAAAAGACTTTTCTTCTTTATTTTTTTGCTTAGACAATACCAAGTTCTCTGTGATTTTTCAAGAGATTATAAAAGTATAAATACAATCTCTAACTAACGGAGGAAAACTTAAGGGAATCACAGTTGTTGGTCTTCATCGGGTAGTTTCTGAGATACTTCATTTGACCAGTGGAATATAGTAAAGAATGATGTAAAGGACTAAACTTATTATGTGACCACATAGAGCTGTCAAATCTGAATGATTTTCTGCCAGTTTATCCCAGGATGGAAAGCAAACTATTCTTCTCTTCACTTCTATTGCTACTTTTAAGGTCTTGAAAATAGCTCGAGTGGGAGGTGGAGTATTTGCATATTCAAGATTCAAAGCATAATGTATTTTACAATGGAAGTCAAAGGATCTTGTTGATTAAAGAACTGATTCCACCAATGTTCTATTATTAGTTGACTGAGCTAGGACTATAGAATACAAATTTCATCCAGAGCTAACTGCAAGTTGCTCCCATCGAGAGGCGAAACCTGTTCATTTTGAGATGGATGTTGGTATCACAGGCTTTTTAAAAGCAAACTTAACCTTTCACGTAGCTTGTACTGCAGCAAATGAAGTAAAACAAGATATAAACAACAGTAGCAAAATGATGATATCCGTAGGAAAAAAATCAATCAATACTTTGGCAGAATATTTTCAAAAGACTTCATCTACTCCAAAGGCAGTGCTGATTATCAGCCCCTCAAAATCTCACTGACTGAAGGCTTCTTTAGATCCAGGGCCAAATTGAGAGCTGGAATTACTAGATTTGACTCCATTTAAGTCAGAACCTTTAAGGATCTTATGGAAAATTTGTTTTCTTCAGCATAAAAGCTGAAAATCATTCTGCAGGTTTCCAAAAATTAAAAATAAAGCTTCTTGTACGATAACAATGCTTCCAGTTGTGTAAGCATTACTTCTGAAGCTTTATACATCTCCTTTTCCCATCTAAACATGAAAAATCAAGCCCTTACAATGCTATAAACCACTGTCTTTTATTGCAGTAAAAGATCTTTTCAATCATTTGAACAGTTTGCAGTAGAGTAACATTGCCTTGCCATATCACTTTAACCTGAAGGAATCTGGTTTTGATCGGCAGCATTTTCCCCTAGAGCAGGTCAACTGCTCCCTACGTAGAAACTCAGCAGGCTCAACCTACAGAATTCCCACGGAGCTGGCACTGCCTGCAGTGTTGTACCATTCAAGCCTATGTCCACCAGGAAGCTTTTCTTTCTCAAGGAACTTAACACAAATAGTTCTTTAAGCTCCAAAGATTAACTGACTGGATCAGAACCAAATGCTGGCACTGAGTTAGTGGTTCCAAGTAAACAAGGCTGGATACCCACGTTTTGTAGCTGAGCTGGAGCCCCCAGAGATATAAAAACTATCCAAATAAAAGCAAAGAAAGGTCATGCTTTTTCACTTGGCTATTTTTACGGGTGACTGTAACATAACAGGCGTGGAATTTAGATTATGAAATAGAGTGAATGAAAACAGGACTTGGATCTCGCATGTCATGTCCTGCAGCATGCAAGTGTCTAGCATCCCTGGGCAGGTTTCCTCTATAATGTTCCATTTTCATCAATGTTAGTCCTTCATGCTTCTCCACTTAGTACAATCTGAAAGAGATTGCTATCACCAGATCAAGTCTTACCAGGCTTTTGTGAAGTATTTATTATGACAAATTAAAATCGTGGCTATTAAAATGGCTTCTCCAGGAGCACAGAGAGCCTGGCAGGTTATCCTCTCCAGGAGAAAACACAAGCATGTTGCCCACATCCCTCAGAGCTTTCCTGCATTGGGATCAAAGCCCAGCTCCTCTAATGCTTAGTCTTATGCTTTCACTGTAAGCCCATCATTTCATCGTCTTAAAATTAACATTTGCCCCATGTGAAATTTTCACAAGGTTCTTATTCCAAGATCGTCATTAAAGGAGAAAATGGATGTTTGTTTGTAGAAAAGAATAAATCCCAGATTAATCCCTTGCTTTTGAGTCAAATCTTTAAAAATAGTATTTCCTGGATTAGAGTATCATTTTGATTCCACTATAGCAATCAAAACAGTCTTCATACAAAAGTACTACAGAAAATAAAGCATTCGTGAAAACAAAAATTCTTTCTGAAAAGCCTAATCTACACAAGGTTCCAAATAAACAATTTTTACAATAAAATAATTTGCAGAAGCTCAATAATTGCAGACAATCTTAGCTGACTATCTCTATTTTTATTAAGAACTGAGGAACAGATGTTTTAATTTTCTATATAGACCAATTAACAGGATACAGACTGTCCAATGTATTAAAATTCAGTTAGGAAAAGTTCCCGATTGTGACAGATTTTTTTTCCCTAAGAGGCTCTAAATTAAAACCAGTCCAGCCACTGTTGGATATAGTTAATAACTCATACACAGAAGGACAAACTTCTACAAGGTAGGAGCAGTAATTGCCTTAAGCTATTGAACTGAAAGTCTCCTACAGCCTGCTCATTGGACAGCTCCATCAGGAACGTTCCTCATTAGCACCAAACAGGTTCTCTTCTAGGAGTGCTTGCTTCTGGCCATGAAGACATATTAAAGTAGCCACTGCTAATAATTTGGATCAATTGGAGTATTTATAATGAAAACCCATTTTCAGTTATCACTGAAAAGGCACAGATCAATCAAATGGATGACTTATTCATGCCAGAGAGCCTTGAGTTCAATTCAGATTTGTCTGAATCACTGCATCCATTTGGCTTGAATGCCGGTTAACTTCTTAACGGCAAAACGCTTCTGGCTTCTGTAATCACCCTACAGATTTGCCACTTTTGTTCTCACAACGTGACTACATCCCAGCATCTCTTTACCCATTAGACCATAGCCCCAAGTGCTATATCTACTCGTTTTTTACACCCCTCCAGGGATGATGACTCCACTACCTGGGCAGCCTGTTCCAGTGCCCAACCACTCTCTCAGTGAAGAATTTATTCCAAATATCCAATCTAAACCTCCCCTGATGCAACTCGAGGCCATTTCCTCTCGTTTTGTCATTAGTAATTTAGGAGAAGAGACCAACATGAGCTAGCTGTAGATTTAGGCAGCTGTAGAGAGCCATAAGGTCTCCTCTCAGTCTCTTCTTCTCTAGACTAAACAACCCCAGTTCCCTCAAGAGTATCCCAAAATATATCCTGGGTCCTCCCAAATGTATCCTTGGTCCTGTCTTAAACCATTTAATGTTCAAGTTGTGAGCTTCTGTGTAATTACTTTCTCCAAAATCCATCCCCCAGTTTGGTGCTAGAGAACTCTTTCTGGCGGATTCAGATGGACTGAACACTTTTGGAGGAAAAGTGGTAAGATCTATGGTCCAAAACCCATAGTTTTCTCTGTTTGCAAATGGAAACCTTTTTATATTGTTTTATCAGGGTTGAAAAAAAAATAAAACTCCTTACAGAAATGCATATGCAAACCTCATATAACTGTTAACAAACAGAGAGGACTTTCTGTATCACACTCTCAAAACCATATTCCTTCCAACTACTGCAGCTAAGCATAGCTAGGAAACTATTCTGTTCTGATACCTTGGGCAAGTCTAGGTTCTTGGGGGCCTGTGCTGAACTCCCAGAGGTACAATGTATTGTGTAAAGAGCTAAAAATACCCCAGCTTTACCTAGGATCACTTGTAATTGAACCATCTAGCCTTCTAAGTGTCAACATTTGATTCCCTAATTTTCAGGATCTGACAGCTGCACCTAGGCGCTTGCCAACCTTGCCCCGTGTTCATTGTACTTTTGTTTGAAGTACTTAAAAAGATTTCATAATCCCTGAAGCAGATGATTTATTCCTACCTTTGTCTGCTTGATGTAAACAAATTGGTTACTCCCTGCTGCTGCTTCTAAGTTGTACCTGGCTGTACAACCTCTCCAACCAACTGGAATGCTGTAACATTCCTTGTTATGATTAGAGAAGCAAGTAAAACGCTAGCACCTAAAAACATAAGCCAGGCTTGACCTTTTGGTGAATGAAGTGCTAAGAAGACCTCAACGGGAGATCCAAACGCTGGTAGGGGAGCGCAAGCTGGGAAGGCACCGGGTCTTCGATTGCCAAGTCTTGCGAGTGCCATGGTGTAAGAGGAGATGGCAAAGCGAGGCAAAGAGAAGATGATAAATACTGGGTAGAGGACAGAAATAATTCTGTGATTTAACTGTAGCATTTAGATAGGTTAAATGGGGCAGGATTAAAAGCCTGTTTTAAACTTAAGGTGGCAAAGCTATTTGTTAAAACCTTTCTTTTTGAAAATGGAGAAACTAAATGTGAAGCGTGTGGGACCGCAACAAGAATGCAGAAGGAAGCCCTCGGATGTCAGAGAGTGCCAAAGTGAAGGTTGAATGTACAACCTCTTTCTGTCTCCACTGAACACAGATATTGCAACAGTGACTCACCACTACCACGTTAATCAAGATTTTCTTTGGTATTGGCTCAAAGCTGGAGTAACCGAATCAAAAACCACATATTTAAAAGCAAAACAGAATCAGAAACAAATCTACAGCAAAAGGTTGTCTCAGTCATTTACTCCTCAAAATGAAGACTTGAAAAGATGTTAATAGCAGAACATATCTGAACAAAAGGAATGGAGGTTATGTTCAAAACAGATCTTGCTTTTTCCTCTCTTGACCATCTTCTGTGTCAGACAATTATCTTGCATTTTTCATTATTAAGCCTCTTAACAAGGTTCTGTAACCATGTTTCCCTCCTTCCCTGCTCTCCTTGAATTAGAATGATCAGAGTATGTTGACCCCCTCGAGAACAGGCACAACATGCATTATTTCTTACCTTACAGATAATGTAAAACATATGTTGCTGTCTTGGTAATGCATTCTTGATGATTAATTAAAGGCTTCTTTCCCATCACATGTCACGAAACACAGATTGTCTGCTTTCTGTTTTTATTTTTACTTAAGAAGTTGTCAAGGACTTTAGCAACATGCCCACTGGGGTTGAAAATGTTGTAGTGGAAAGAAATCTAATGCAGTGTTCTTCTCATTGCTATATATGAAACACCTATGGAAGGCGTATAGTATGGTATAGGAAGAGAAATTAAATAATGGTAAGAGAAATTAAATAATTCTTCAAACTCTCTGTGCCTTTGCTTCCACTTGTAGTTTTCAACTTGATTTACAGAAGGGGAGAAAGGCAAGAAGGCACCAATGAAATACTCATGGATTCCATAATACCCAGGAAGCCTTTAGGCATGAGTGTACTCGGACACCTTTCCATACTTGATTCACTCTTTAAAAACTCCTTTAAAAGAAAACAGTTTTGTGGAGCAGGCATCTCCTATGGGATCAGGAAGGGAGTTCCTTCTACAAAGGGCGTTCCCTGTACTGAGTAGTATGTAAAAAAAGCACAGAAACAGACAAAGAAAGCAGAGAGTGTTACTCTTGATAAACGATGGCAGTGCAAATGAACACAATATGGAAGGAATTAAAAGATCTATTGAGTGAGAGAACGATGAAGCTAAAATACTCCTTGCTTTAGCAGTTCTGTACGTGCACTTAACAGGCTTTTTCCAAGCTGAGAAAAAATTACTGTCTGAAGAATTAAGTCAATTAATTTTGCTGACAAACCACTACCCAGCTGCAGCAGCCTTATTCTTTGCAAAGTCTGAAGAAGAAAAAGCTGCTTGGATAAGTACAGCTTCAAATATAACTTTGCCTGAACTACACCGACTGCACCAGTCAAAGTCCGTATTGCAGCTAAACTTCAGGAGGGCCTGGGGAAACTGGGGTTTCAGTAAAAACTTCTGTGGGTAATAAATACAACAGGATTAACTGCATGTCTGATAATTGCTGCTACTACACTTTATCATCATATATCTTATAGAGAATGGGTAGTAACACAGATTTCTAGTATACATCCCGTAATAAAATTAATCTACGTGATTTATCAGTTGAACTCCTCATCCCTTCGGCAGTCTTGTTGACTGTTATAATTCATTATTTACCATCACACCATTGTGATGATGTTGCCATTTTGACTCAGAGACTGGAATGTTAAGACAACCCAGCACTAAGTTCCTCGTATACCTTTCGATCTCTTCGGTACAATGGGAAGAACTGAAATGAATCATTTGAAAATAGCTACAAATCAAGCACTGCTGCGGTATAAATATGGGGAAGCATTTGAAAGCAGGGGACAGGATTGTACTATCTGCACATTAAGGGAAAAAAAAAAAGTCTTCAAATATGTTAACTTTTGAATTTGATGACAAAAAAAAAATGTATTAAAAAAAAGAGGCCAATCTGTTGCAATGCCAAGGTCGTGCAGGTTGAGAAGATACTATGAAAATGGATCAGCTACTGTAGAAGAGGTTACTGCAATGTAAACTTAAGAGGAAACTGTGAGTTAGCAAAAATGAATCCATCTCTTACAGTTTTCCTCTTCCTTATACCCACTGTTACACCACGTACCTCATCTCCTTTCAGGACATCAGCACCTTCTAACTCATGGGCCTGGTTGGTCTTCTGCAGCATCTGCCTTTCAGCGCTGGACATCTCTTCCTTAGCAGCCTGAAGTTCTTCTGCCTTGGCTTCCTTTTTCCGGGAAATTATAGATGCCTGCACAAGCATTAAAAATGCATATGGACAAATAAAGTAAAAATCACCTTGTTTAATCATTACTAAAATGTAATCCATTCCATTTCAGGCATTGCACCACTGAAACCACATCTGAACTGTCAGAAGCTGATCTTCATTAAGAAATGTGAGCACGTCTCACTGCAAAAAAAAAAGCATCGATTACCTGTTATATTATCCACAGGGGGTTAAACCACAACTGCACTCAAGTTGGTTGCAGACTCCCAACTTTCTTTAATGCAGCTGAAATTTTAAGCACACGCTTTCCTCCCAGATTCATGTTGATATATTTTACATTTTGGCTTTACATTTCTTCACCTCTTTTTTACATTTTCATTGAAGAAAACAGCAGGCATTTTAGCTGCTCCATTTCTTCTACTTATTCCCCTCTTGTGCATATGTAAGAAACACCAGCAAGGCTTAACTGAAAAGTTATCCAAGATTTCACAAATGCCATAATACAGATTTTTATAACTCCAACCTACTCCAACCTACAGAAATATGTTATACTAACAGCAGAACTCAGCCACTAAATCTTGGCAAATAGCTAGAAGATGATGAATAAAGCAATACAGTACAGAAATAGTGTAGATTAATGATTATTCTTTTTTTTTTTTTTTTAATCTAGAAGATAAAGCATGAAAAAAAAAAAAAATTTATCCAAGACAGAAGATTTAATAGCACCTAACATTTGACCAGAAGCTAACACATTTGGGAACTAAGTATTTAATGGTTCAGAAAAAAACCACCCAAACATTTTGATCCTGCTAAAGTATACTATTAAAAACTATTTTAAAATAATACAATGTATTAATTTAGATGCATGCACATGAATTTGGAGGTTTCTTCACATGAAAGTGAAAACTTCGGAAAAATTCAGTAAAATACACACCAGCTTTCTCACACTAGGTTAAAAGGACCAGCTTTATTTCTAAAAATATAACTATGAGAATTCTGCTGGGGTAGTGTCTCAGCTCTTTGCTTCATGAGATATCTGCAGTGACAAATTGTGGTACAATATATACAATTATTTTGTGAAACAGGAGCCAGTCCCTCGCAGAATAAACCAAAGATCACCATATGCTTTCAACTCACAGCAGCAACCTGACCTCCTGGAGTAGTTCCTCCATTGAACAGAATTATATCACAAGGCAGTTTGTCTTTGGTACCAGCACATTATATAGCAGGTTTTTCTTTTGGGAAGAAAAGCATCTCTTAACAAAACACAATGGGGCATTTCATATTGCACCATTACGTGCATCGTCACATGAGACCAAACTGCAGTATACATTTTATCACAATCTTTTTCCTCCCACCAATAGATTTTACTTAAGCCTTTTTATTTTTTAAACCATCCCCATAAGCATCATCATGAAACTCTTCAATAAAATTAGCAGCAGTATAGGTTGCCCGGAAAAAAAAAAATAAAAATCACATTTCTGCGTAAGCTCTGAAAATCTGAGTTCATAAATCCTTTTTATAACTTGTGAATTTGCTAAGACTAGACCAGACAGCCTATTTTATAGAAAGACTATTTTATAGCTTCAGGAAGAAAAAAAAAAAAAGTAACAAAAAATCAAAGAATACCTTCCTAATAAAGGGGAAAAATAGCACGTGGTCAAACACAAGCGAGGGATGTAACTGAAAGCAAGCCTTGCATCCAGGTCTGACTGCAGCAATCAGCCCACACGCTGCCTTTCAAGAATCTGTCCACAGCTGGAGCTTTACCAAAATAGCTCCTCCAAAATGATCCTTCCAGAATTACTGTGATACAGCTGAAGGGCAACACCTAACAGTTTAAGGACAGCAGTCGGCACAAACTCACTAACATGACTGAAAGGGATTGTTTAATTCAGCCCTAAACAGATATCTGTTCAGCAGCTATTTATTTTCTTTTTGTCCTCCATCATTATGTATGTTCTGTGCTTAATAAATAATTAAAAAAAATTATCAGTACACAAAACAATCAACGACTGAAATTGTTCTACTGCTTAAGAAAAAAAAATGTTTTGTTCTTTCTTACCTGTTGGCGATACATGGAAAATTTACTATCAATTGGCTCATATTTCATCATTCTTTTCTCAATAAGCTGATTCATTTGTGCATTTACTTCATTTATCTGCAAGACAGTGTAGAAAACTAAGGAAATGGAGCTTTATGGCTTTATCTTCTCCAAGAATTAAATGCTTTGCAAACTTAGGTTTACAATTCAGCTAGTTTCATTTTTAAAACACAGAAACAGACCCAAAAAAACTCAATGAGTCATTAAGTATTGGCCAGGAAGAGGCTGTGTTTTTGGATTTCCAGTTCTGTGCCTTTATGATAAGGCAGAAACATGATGTTGGCCCTGAAAATGAAGTAAGCTGGTGTACGTGGAGAGAAAATGCATGTGAATTAGTACAGACAGAAAAAAGACTGATGTTGTCACATACTACGTGAAAAATGTACTTTTATCAATATTCCCTAGAATTCCTTTTCACTCAATCATTTATCAGAAGTTTAAAGGGAAGTAAACAAAGACTAAGTGATAGCCAATTTCTTTAATACTTCAGCAAGTCACAGACCATCATATTCCAGCTCTACGGTACCTTCTTCCTACTGCTGCAAAATGCAGCTGTTTGGCCAGTCTCCCAACTGTTGATCTTCATTCTGGCTGAAGCTTCTGAGTATCTGGAAGCTCAAGAACAGCAACAGCAGTGTACTGATTCCAGCTTTTCCAGTCCTGACTTAACACTACACTGGGACTCTCATCAGCCATGGAAACCACAGCCCTAGCAACCTTCCTTTAATTCTCTGCTAACTAGATGAGTGCTGATAAGAGAAGCAGTGTAAATATGTGCTGAAATCCAATGAATCAAAGTGCTAGCGCAGGTACCGTGCCAGGCACTACCCTGATGTTTCTATGAGCAATACCCAGGTGCTTTGAATGTTCAGTATTTCAAATAAAGTGCTCAATAGGACTAAAAATACTTGAACACCTGACAGAAAATGAAATCTCCTGTAAATTCGATTATTTTACAAATGCTGTTAGTGGTTGAAAAGGCCCGAATTTGAAGATGGCATAAAAATCCCCTTCTCTGAATAAATTCCTGGTTTATATATTATAAAATGCACCCTTAGTGCATTTCAGCTCCTTTTAAAGACACTGAGACAAAGGAGGCTGATTTTAAAACCCAAAATGCTATGGCCATGCTGTGATAACAGCCAAATATATCATGTGTTTTTATTAAGAAGAAAACAATTCCAAAATATAGCAAATTAAAAGGTTACATCATGGAGAAAGAATTAAAAACAAAAACGCAACAACAACAAAAAAAACCAAAACCCAAAGCAAACAAACATGAAGCTTCTTAAAATATTGCCAAAAGCCCAACAATACTCTTGTAAAAGAAAGGTGCCAAACAGGGCTGCAGCTATGCCTGAGAGAAATAACTGCCACCCACAAATATTGTTTTGATTAGAAGAAATAAACTAGGAAAGCAGAGGCTGAATCACAGAGCTAGTTTATTATTTCAGACCTAATCTACCATTTACTAACTCTGTCATCCTTAAAAGTGTAACAGTTGGAATCCAAAATGGTGTTAGGCTGTCATTGATTTTTCTTTTGTGAGGTAGTCTTAACCTTAAAATAGAACATATTCTTGATGTCGATGGAGCTGCTGAACCTCTCTCTGCTTCAAGGATGGCAGCCCTAAGGCCCATGAGGAAATCACTCTGATCTATTACAAATACTCTGTTTCCTTATTACAGCAAAGCCTGAGTTGGAGATCCTGGGAATATTAAAAACCAGCTGGTAAGAGAAGGAGAAGACTGAACAATGTACCTGGTAGAATGGAGGACTAGTCTTCCTACCCTTACAGCGTTGTAAATCTTCATCATCATCAATAGACCAAATTGGTCAGGGGGTTGAGTTGGAGGTTTTTTGTTTGGTTGGTTTTGTTTGCTTTGTATTTTTTTTTAAGACTTCCCTGAGAATTTGCATTTAGGGATTAACACTTCTTTTGTTTTACAACTGAAGGGATGTTCCTTTGGGAATGAAACATTTCCTCACGGATATAAAGTTGGGATAAGAAAACTACAGCGTACAAGAAGCTATGCTACAGAACACAGACTAGTGTGTGTGACTGACCTTGGTCAACTTACCTTCATTTCAAGTGCATCGAGATCAGATTGACTCATAGCTGGCTCTGCAACCACCTTTTGTAAGAAATATGCAGAATTCTTCTTACTTTCAAGCTCTCTAGGCATTTTTTCAGTAACCAGGTAGGAATTGAAATTTATCTCCTCTTCTAGTTTCTTCATTAAACCTTAAAAGCAAATTAAATCAGCGTGTGTTTCGAGAAGTAATGTAGCAGATAATTAAGTTTGATTTCACCAACACGTTATTTAGCAGCAGATTACAACAGCAGCATAACATTTGCATTTCTTTTTCAACGCTCAAAAAAACAAGTAGGTACTTGATTTAGATTTTTGATCTGGATGTTGAACAATATACTATGTACTATTACCCATCTGTATCTGACATTTAACTCCTTCACAGATTCTAAGAAATAAGTAACCCCCTTCTTATATTAAATTCTAGATGAATCAGATGCAAAATTCACCATGCAGCATTGATCTAAGAAGCCACTAACCCTGCATGTTTCTTATGCACATCAAGGTATGGGCTTCTACATTACATTTTCTTTGTGTTGTGAATTACATTCTTCTGAAATTTTAAGAGTTAAGAACCAGACTTTGGTTGTTTATGTGCATGCAAGGCAAGGGGCAGCAAAGCATCCCAAAGTTGGTTCTGTTCATAGATTGCTTAAGTGATTGTTTCATCTGAATTACTTCATCTACAGACAGAAGTTATCTCGGCGTGAATCCTTTATCAAAGATCTTAATTTGGCTTAGCTCATATACAGATTTATTATATCCTTGGGAATTATCTCTTAAAATAAAACTTTATTCTAATCTAGCATCTGAAAAGGCCTTAAAATGAGCAGAATTTAATGTATGCCTACTTGAAGTGTCCCAGCAATGTGAAAGACTCTTAAAATTGCCTCCCCATAAATAGCACACATTTTTTTTCTTGTAAGAACAAAGATTTAATATCAGGACAGCATATAGACTGAGAATGCTGAAAACAATAATAAAAGAGAAAAAACCAAGCAGGAATCGGTGAGTAACGTCAAAAATTCTGTTGAGAAAAACAACCCCATTTGTAAGTTTTCCTCTACACAAGCCTGCTGCACACTGCATGTCACCATGCTTATGACGACTTGGCTCTTGCTAAGGAGAGTAATTTAGCCTCCTTAACAGGTAATTTATAAATAAACACAGGTACCTACAGATAAGAACAATGCACAGCTAGAAAAGACAGAATAAACCAAACATCTATTGAAATGACATTACACAGTCTTCCACTGACAACAGGCAGTTTAGTGCCATTTACAGGGAGATTTGGAAGCTAATAATGTCAGAGGAGAGTGGGAATGGGTATTTCCAAATATTTTTCATGATCTAGATTACTAAAAGGTAACTTTTTATATCTACTTGCTAGAGTTGGGTGGGTTTCTTAGGGGGGTGTCTCTCTGCATTTGAGAGAATATGCAATTACTATGAAAAAGAAGAAATTCACAATCTCTGTCTCTTCCATATACTGCACGAGCAGAGAAAAGCTTGAGTACACAGACACAATAGCACAGCTGATGTTGCTGAAACAGATGGGAAAGGATGTAGGTGAAAGCAGAGATTTTGGTTCTCAGGCTAAAAAGCCTGCTGGACGTGTCACTGACTGACAAAGGGAGAAGGTCAGAACAGAGTGAAACACAAGCCTGGGAAAAGGGGCCCTCGTTATTCTGCCTCTATTGACCTCTAGAAACACCAGACTGGTAGATCCTCCTCACCCTCTGCTCCAGCTCAGGCTGTAAAGAAAGCCACTTGTTTTTAGCTTCCAGGGAGGAAACAAGCCATTAGCTCTTGAGAAAGCCTCAAGAACTAGAAGGCAGAAAAGAGACCCCAGGGAAAGCAGTGTTGCTAACCAAGTCAACGCAAACTAAAAATGAGTGGGAATTCCTTTTTTCTAGCAGTTTAGCTTGTTGATTTCTGTGTTTATGAAAAGCAAATCTACCACACCATCTTCTCCCCTTCCTGGAAAGGTCATTTATCTTCTGCAAAACAAACAGCATCAATACTGGTTTCAGAATGGTAAGCAGAGTTACTCTACGTATGCAACAGACACTGTGTACCTGGCACTAACACCCCAAGGAACACACTTGGGCTTTCCGAGACAGAATTCCCAGTTCTTTCTTCCAGAAGAATTCAATTCTAGTCTTCCTCAGCCCATGAAAGAGCTGGGCAGGAGGGACCACATTTTAATGTCTCACTAGAAATCTACCACCTCTGCAAATGCAGCAAAGCTTCCCACATACACTGTGAGCTGAATTATCACCTCAGGACTGACTAGCAACACAAATCCCAGTTTGATATTTATAACCAAGATCTTTGGTGTGGAAATCAAAGTGATTATCATTTAAATTATTCTGATATTAAATATTTATATTTTAATTTAATCAAACTTATTTTCCTCTTAGTAGCAAAAGAAAAAAATAATAATCTGCATATGTAGCCCATACTTTATTTCTTGTACTACTCCCATTCCCTTATAGAAATGTAGATGCCTAAGTAAGTTGTTGTAGATATGATACTAATCTCAGGAAATAACTGTGTCTAAACAATTGCTTTCATAAGAGCAAGAACCTATTGACTTCACAGGGTATAAACTTGATCCCTATCTAGATTTACTTCTCAGATAACCTCAGAGTTACTACCAGCTTCTTTTCAACACTGACTGCTTCTGCATTATGCTTACACTTGACAGTACAACAAGCAAGGAAGCGAGTTAAAACGCGACGTCTTGATGGGGAAAGACATGATGATGTCAACATCCTTCACAGCTTAAGGAGTTCCTTTCCTGAATACTTGGGATAAATTTTTCCTCCTATGTGATTCAACGTATGGAGAAGTAACTACCTAAAGAGCTGGTTTTGCTGCTTAATAGAACCTTAAAAAGCAAAACATATCACAACTCTTTCTGGGTTTGGTTTTTTTTTTTTTTCCAGTGAAAAACATTCTTTTCTTAAATTCCCAGGCTAGAGGAAAGAAAAGCAAGCATACTTTAAATCTTTCCATTACATGTATAAATTCTGTTTTTAATGTTTTAACATTGACTTATGGTTACAAAATCTACATACGTAAGCTGCACAGAAAGGCTGGCTCTGTGCCCTAAGGTTATTTTAGCAAGGTTCTGCCAAGGGCATATTTACATCTATGGAGCTATTAAGAGCAACTCCTCATGTTTTCCATTCAACTTTTTTATTATTATTATTATTATTGCAAAGAGAGGGATGGAAGAGTTTCTTAGTGCTTGCTCAGTCATGTAGGAATGAAGCAAGTTTCCCTGCATAATTCTGCTAATGGATCTAAAACTTGACTCATCTTGCACTCCAATTCCGACTTCTTTTCCTTCTAGAGGCTACCAGCTGTGTATCCTAAACCAAAACCCTTTGCAACAATATCTGGGGTTTTTTTGTTTGTTTTTTTTTCCAAAAGGGGGAATAAAAATGAAGAGAAGCACTCATTTTATAGACATTCTGCCAACACTTTGTTTAATATCACATAGGAAGGCCATGACAAAGGCAGGTCTAGAACAGACTTCCAGATGGCATTCACATCCATCAAAGCCTTTTCTTCCCTTCCTGCAATCATTCTCAGTAAGAGAGGACTGAAATCATTCCATCCACAGCTTCTAGTGGCATCGCTTCCATTTTCCCTGTGTTAAATAGAGGCCTGGGACATGCAAACACTGACAGATTATGATCAAACTGTCCTTTCAATATCTCCTTGAAAAACTGAAAAGCTTTCTGAATTTGTCACTGTAAATGATGCTTTCCATGTGTATAATTATTATGGATGAAATCTCTCTGACCTCTCTATGTTCCTTCACCTGAGCTATTCTCCTTTACCAAATACATCTGTAACTTTAATTGTAACATGGTCTTCAGTGTTAATAGAGATCATTTAAACTTGGAATTTTAAGGAAAGATAGCTCTGTGGAAAAGAAGAATGTTAATGTTTTCCTTCAAATGGGGTACTGAAATAATAGCATCCTAAATTTCTCTTTTTCATCCAGTGTCCAGAATGACATAGACATTGGTACAAAGCAGTTCCTCTTTGACTGCCCTTTGCGGTTCTCAGTGCTCTAAATCTTAACTTAATGAAGTATAGAAATTACACATTTCACTGTTTATCAACAACAATCATCTTAACACATACTTTTAATCAATATTTTCAAGCTAGTCATCCACTTCTTCCTATTTCTGCCAATAAAGGGAACAATAATGTTCTGCAAAATGGACAGAGATCAAGAATTTCAGTAATTCACTTCGCTTCTTGGCACTGACAATTTCTGTTTGTGCCAGCAGAGATATTCAAAGCAAAAAGATGGGAATCTTGCTGAGAAAGAATGAGCTAGGTTATTCAAACTAGTGGTCAGTGTTAACAAAAATACTATTCCTATCCAGAAAAACAACACAAAAAACCCCAGAAACTGCAGAATCCTGTTACTTAGTGCTACCAGCAGCAACAGCATCTCTGTAGTTAAGAAACCTACCAAGTAGTACTGAAGTCAGTAAACAAGGAAGGAATGTTCTGTGGGAACCAGTCTGATCAATTTTAGGCTACGACACATCTCCTAACAACTGTTTTTCATGATACAATGTGAAGTCTTCTAAATGTTCTCCTTCTAACAGTTAAAAACCTGCTAACCATAAGCTATATTTTCCTGGCCCAGCGAAAGGAGACTGATGCTAATTGCATGTTAATGATACTCAGAAATACATGCTAATTGCATTCCTTAGAGTTACTTTACATTTCTTTAAAGTACTTCATCCTAAATTAATTATGAGATGAAGTAATCAAAGCAGCACGCACCCGTAAGACAAACAAAAAAAAGCTTCTACTCATTAACAACAACTTTTATCATTTTATCTTGCTTTGGAAGTAAAAACACCCAAAGTATTTAAAAAAAAAAAATTATTTCAAGGAAAATATGTAACTTCTAGTGAAAATCCACACCAACCAACCAACTGAATTGTCAGCATTGAAGCTATACTGATCCGAGCAGGCAGCTGAGGTACCAAACTGCAGCCAAAGGGAATTTTTAAAATAAAATAAATTGTGCTCACTGTAGACCAACAAAGCTTTTAAAATAAATAGAATCCTATTCAGTGCACTATGGTCACCTCATTTCAATTATTTAAAAAACACAGTTGGCTTTCTGTAATTGGTACTACAGGCAGTGTCTTTGTAACTATTATGAGGAAAAGCAATTACAAAGCTGAGCCCTGAAGTCTTTGTTTGGGCAAGATTTCAACAGAAGTTTTCTTAAGTAATGACTCCAAGTTTTTCTTCAGCACATCTAAACACTTTTTTTTTTTTCCCCTGCAAGCAGGACTCAAGATAAGGAAATTAAATATGTTAGCTTCATGTTTATTTTCATCTCAGTGATTAAATGACATATTTACTGGCTTTTTATTATGTTACCTTTGCTTCTGTGAACTGAACACATCAAGTTTCCATTGGCCTTAAAAAAAAAAACCCCAGGAACTCAAATAGAAATGTTGACACAGCTTTGCTCTATAAACTCTCTGATAGCTACTGCAAAACTGGAATGGTTATAAAATCCAGTGCATGTCCCTTTGAGTAAAGAAGATCACTCAGATACTCTTTTAGTTCCATTTGTGGTTCGGTGGCTGATGAGCATCGTAAAAAAATTACAGTAAAATTATGTAGTAATAAAAACGCAGTGTGGTGGTGACTGAAAAAAATTCTCTGACTCAAAAGAGCTGCCAAAGCAGTCAAGTGATGCAACTGGAATATTAAATGTACTTGAAAGAATAGGACAGTTACTCAACTTTACTAAGTTGAAATCAGTAAGTCATTTCTGCATATAATAAAAATCTTTTTATGGCTTTTTTTCTTAGAACAGCAACTTGGAATGCAACTGGAAAAGTCCTGTGAAAGGGACCATTCTGTCTCTTACACCTTCACACTACTTTACATATGGTAATTTCCCTACAAGTCAACCCCAGTGCTGGTATGAACAACACAGAAACCCCCTATCAGTCCTGGGATGTGTTATTAATAACCGAGTGCACGAGACAAACTGGAGGGGGTTAAGCAGTTTGCAGAAGATCTGAAACACTGAACCCTAAACCAATTCCCAGTTTTGTTGTCAAACTGCCAGGTTAATCCTTGTTACATTGCCTTCAAAGTGATTAAATCATTAGAAACCTGAAGGTTGTCAAATTGCAGCTTTTGGAGACAGTTACCTAGTTAACTGCAATTCCTTCCCACCTGATAGTTTTAGAGATGATCATGGAGTTCTAACTTACTCCACAAGTAGTATAATTTAGTTCCTTTTTCATACGTAAATATATAGGCTTTAATATCAAGATATATCTAGTATATATACCTACAATCATAAATAAGAGTGTATTTACATGTGTATATATATAATCCATGATCTATCAAAAACCCCTTAATTAGGAGGTAGCTTTATTATAGAGACCATAAAAAACTACAACACAAAATTGCACTACAATAAGAAAAGGGCGTTAAAGCTTTTCAACCAAATAGTTTATAGAAGGTAATGAGAAAAACAAATCTACCCTGAATAAAAAGTATTTGTACATTCATGGAGAACATTTTTAAGCAGAAATATTTCACCAATGCCCAATTACAAACACAAAAGACGTAAAACGTTACTAAATCAGCAGCTTGATTTTTCTAAGAGATTTCTGCTTTTCCCAATCCTTTGGAGTTCCAACTGTTGATTTCTTGCAAACTATTATGGTTAGTGTTCAGTATTTAAGTGGTTTAAGATTTTATTTTTTTTAAAGTGAACCTCAAAAATATGACTGATATCATCTTCCCTTGGCTTTTTGTGTCAAGGCACATGCAGGCTTCAGATCACCAGCATGTCTCTTTACAACACAACTTCTTTCTTTAGATTCAGAACTTGCCAGTGCTTACAGAAGACTACTTACTTTCAGGCTTTGAATCCACTACTGCATGATGCATCTCCTTTAGCTGGAGCTGTGCCCTTTGCAGTCTCTGCTCTGCATGGAACAACTTTTGAGAGAGAATAGGACACACATAAGCTCATTCCTTTGAAATGCATGTTCCAACAGCTAAAACAAAAGAGTATCACAAAGAATCCCAAATATAAAAAAATAGTAGCTATAAGCATCTGGTGATTATTTGTTTCACAAGGGAACGTGCCAAAACAAATTTTCAACAATTGGCCTGGGTTTTCTTGCTGTTCTCTAGCGTTAATTAAGGAAAGTATTCTTGTACTCCCAAGTGATATTTTCCTCTATGGCAGAAATTCATTAAAAAAATTTCAACCAAAAAGATGAGGGGCTGGAACATCAGAGCAACAACAACAACAGACAGGAAGAACTGGGATTGCAGCAGATAACTCCTTATACTGCAGCACTTCAATGCAGCCCAGTTGTCACAGCAATCCACTGTCCAACTTGAGAGCACACTAGAAAGCCTGCTGCCAAACAACACCCAGTTGATTAGCACTTCAGTGATTTGGAGAGAAGTGTACTAAGAATTGGAATTAGCTAGACATCACATTCATTTTACTTGTGATCTCACTCAGGTTCAAGCAAATACCCAACAGCTTGAAAGCCTACTGATTCACCCTGATTGCACAGCCAGACAGAGACTGCAAGATTAGAAATATAAAGGGTTTTTTCCCCTTTTAATACAGTTTTGAAGTTCATGCTACAGAATTTGGTGAGTTGACATAACAATACAGCACTGGATTTTATTATAGTAGCTTGTTCTGACAGCATAGCTCTGGAATAAAACCCACCCTTATATTCAGATGTCAGCTGCTTCCAGTGCTTCCCAGCACATCATCTTTGTCAGACTAGGGGACCAAAATCCCAAGGTTGCTCCTGAATACATATTCCCCCCATCTAGTGAAGAGCTGAGGTCCTTGCTTTGTTAGCCCCTGAAATCTTAGTGTAGATGCACAGAGCTACAAATCAAACTGAGGAAACATTTGCTCACAACCATAAATACAGAGAATTCTCTTTGGGTGCTACAACAGTAAGTCATGGAACAGTTCCTGGGACTGCTAACATGAGGATGTCAGTAGCAGCTGAGGCAGCCAAATACCTTGAATGAGGTGTTCAAAACCTGCAGGGTCAAGCCTCTTCCCTTAAAATGCACATAAATATTTCTATCTAAATGGAATTTAATTTTCTGGTGCTGGGAGAAACTCTGTACTGTTGTCCCCAATGTACCTTTCTAAATGCACGATTCCCAAACAAATGTCAGCAATCATTTCTTGTAACAGATAGGCTTTTATGTCAGTACCTGACTTTTTTGTTCCTGTTTCTGTTGAGCCAAAGATTCTTCTCTCTCTTTTTCTAAGCGAAGCTGTCTTGCTATTTCAAGCATTCGTGGATGATTTTGTACTGTCTCCACCTACAGCAAGTGGATAAATAGTGCATGTTACTGTCAGATAGTTGAGAAATACATTAAAGAGATCATATGTCTCACAAGCCCACTTAGCACTTCCTTTCCATACATGTTACTACTCAGAAACGACAGCAAAGTACTGGACTCAAGATTCTTAAAAGCTCTGGACTGACGCCTGGGGAGATTCCTTGTGGGTCAATTAGTTACTCGATTCCTTCCTAGACATACAGTGTGTTTATCTTAATCCTTGTTTGCATTCCAAAATCAGAGTTGTGAGCCAAGGATTAGGACACTGAAATCTAACAGCGTTACTCCTCTTATTACCCTCTTCTTAAGACGCTCTACTCTTTTGATGAGTTGATCTTTCTCCTCTTCCATTGCACTGATGTCCTAAAAAAGCAGAAAAAAACACAGATCAAGAAATGTTAATTTATTTACAATGTAATAAGGATTGGACTAAATTCTGTTCAAGTTAATATGAAAATCAGAATTCTTCTCTGAATACACTGAAGCAGTTATTGATCTATAATCAGGACATCCACAATTCCCATCTCTCTCATCTTTCTTACTTCCCCCACAGTTCCCACTCTTTATGCTAACGTTCCTTCATCTGCGTCCTTGAGCATTACTGTGAACATTTAAAATAAAAGCAGGTGGATTTCTCAAAAATAAAACCAAACAAACAGAAACAACCAAGGAAAAATCGGTACAAATTCAATACCTGATGCAGTCTAACATATGTTCGTAATGTTGCCATCATTACCTGCTTCCTGGAAGACAATTTTGCACCAAGCTGCATACGAGGGATGTTTGCTGCCTATTTTCTATTAAAACTGTGTTAAAAGAAGCAGTTTCTAGTCCTAACATGTGTATTTGATTATTATTCTCCTTTAATTCTATCTTACAACAGCAGAATTCCAGAAATTGATAGTTAGGAGAGAAGGGGAAATAAATTCTCCAAATTTAGGCCTCATCTCAACATTTGCTTAACTTGTCCATATGTCTTACTGGAAGGCTGTACCCACGCTTCAATATTTTACTGAAACAGGGCAAATATCTTCATTTAACACCTTAACCACACAGGATGATCATTTTTGTTGACTTAAACTCTTAATTCATACCACTTCCTCCGAGATTATTACCCTCTATCAGTTAAGCCGAAGGCTTTGTATCAGTTTGCAGAGGAAAGGGAGTTCTAATATTTGGAAATCACGCTGAACAGGGTCTTGGCAGCCTTGTTTCCCAACCTGCTGCAGACAGCTCAGTCCTAAGCATGAGCGAGGACCTTCTAAACTGCCAACAGAGAACAGTTTCCAAAAAGCAGCTGCAATGCCTACCAGCTCTGACCCCTTCAACTTACACGCTGCAATGAGTCCACAAACCCAACAAAAATAGAACAGATATCCACAAAAAAAATCTAAACAGCAGTTGTGTGATTTTATCAGATTTTTTTTACCCTTCTGATTTCTGCAGTAGATAAACCAGATGTTTTAAGCTGCTCGCACTCCTTATGTAGGTTTTTAAATGCTTCCATCAGTTCTTCATACTGTAAAGTGAAATAAAACCCATGCACAATGAGCTCTGCATCCAGGGATTTTCAGATCGACGTGTTGCTTTACTACTAAGACAGTAAGTATAGAAATATGGTGAGAACAAGAATTAAAGGCATTTTTTCACCACAAAATCTCAACAGTTCATAAAGAAAAATCAAATCAAATCAAATCAAAGTGAATTCTCTTCCATTTGAAGGCACACTCAGAAGTGTCACAATTTCATCAGTATTTTCACCTCTTCCCTGGTAATACATAGTGTATTTTCAAACCAGGAAGATAAGATGTTATCTGAAAGGGACAATGCTATATTAACAAAGCATTCTCTCTTTCTATAAATCCATGTATATCACAGATGTAAATTTATCAGCCCAAAAAGGAAGAGCTTGATCTACCAACGTGCTTGATCAAAGCAACGGGGCTTGGATTTATTATTTTTTTTTCTAATTTATAGAGCTCTGAGCTTCAATTCAGCAAAGAGCTCACCTGACTTTACATGTGAGAAGCAGTTTTTGCACATTGCGTAATCCTGCCCTCGGTATATTACAGAGATTGATATATGTAGTTTGGTGGTTAGAAAGAAGTAGACAGTGTGCTACTTCCACACCAGTACATTGCCCACCAGTAATCTTAAACTGAGAGGCAGTGTGAAAGTCTGTGTGGGCAGAGAAATAACAGGGGACAGAAAGAGTTTAGAAATATGGATAGGAAATAAATTTAGATTCAACTTGGAGAAATGCAAGCTGAGATATGCGGAAAGCTAATCTCCACAGAAACAGCCATTCAATGAGATGAAAAAAAAATCTAAAAAGAGAATATCAAGTCATCTTTTACTTCCTGCAACGAGCAATTGATATAACTGTTGAACACAAAATGGCAACAGCAAAGGCCAGTTGAAACAAAGGCAACACATCCCTGAGCAGTGAGGAAGGGATTGTGTCCTATAAAACCCTGGTGAACCAGCATCTAGAATGCTCTGTTCATTTCAGTACCAAGCACATTCTGACAAGCTGGAATGAATTAAAGAAAAAAAGAAAGCAATAAAATGGCTACTGAGAAGAAGACAAAATAATAGAGATGGAGCTTGATTCAATGGCAAATAAGGGTATGTACACACTGGTCAACGAAGAACGAGTTACAAAAAAGTAGGGGTAAAATGGCAACTGGCCTGCATTGGATCACTTCTGCATTACAGAGTTCAGTACTGTAACAAATTGTATTTCATTATTTGTTAAGTAGTCTCTGAGCAACTGTATTCACAATTGCTGATGTCCAACAGCTTCCTTTGTGTGGATTCTCTACCTCTTGCGAAAGGGGAATTTGAGTTTTTTTCCTTACTGGGACACAACGTTTCAAGGCCAACAGCCAAGACTCAAACAGGGGCGTAGCATTGTTTGCCAGATCAGAATGAAGGGAAGTTTCTCATTTTCACCAAATATAAGCTACAGCTACCCCATGTGTACCCAAAATAAGTGACACAATCCCATGACCAAAGAAGACCCAAGTTCCTATAGCAGAAAGAAAGATTCCTGGCACTGGGGGAAACTCACTGAAGAGCAGACAATGAGATTTATACCTGAAGATGATGACTTTTAAAATTCTATACTGAGGTCAATCTGATGTCCAAACCTCAACACAGTTGAGAAGGTGGGGAGTATTCTGGGTAACTTTTTAAAATAATGTACAGAAGTACAGTTGAGCTTGATTCCATATACCCAGAAAACTTGACCACATTCTAACATTTCCAAACTCGTATTTTAAGTTTCTCTGAAAAGTCACTATTGCAAGCTTGTACTTCTAAATAATTTGGGCTAAATTCTTTAATTCATTAGTATCTAAATATTTGCATTGTAATGTTACATTACATTAAGGTAGTATAGTAGCCCTGCTCCTGTTCTGAATTAATCAGGAGGGTATTAGTTTAATAAGAAGGTTATATTACTGTAATCCCAAAAAGGAACACATTTTACGTAATGGAAATAGCAGAGCTGGATATTTATACATATTAAGACTGTGACATACTGAAAAAAACATACAGTCTGCATTCCTTTCTCTCTTTGCTACTTCTTGCTTAGTTATTCCAAGTTACAAATCCAATACTGTTAATGGTAACAGAAAAAAAAAAAACCCTTCAGTCAGAAGCACAGTTAATAAATCAAGTTACCCCTTACAAACATTCAAAAGCCCTGTGATTTTTTAAGTTGCTACACTTAACAAATGCCCCAAAAACTGGATAAAAATTAGGTAAATATGTACCACAGATAATGCTGATAGAAAAACATAACTTTGGTTCACTAAGCTTTACATTTCAAACCCACCCACTCTGACTATCTAAAATCAATATTTAATGTTCACAAAAGAAGTGGGAATGTGAATAGGAATGGGAGCCCAGGAAAAAGAATTTTTTTTCTTATTCACAGAAAATAAATGGTTAAAGCAAAAATGGGATAAGGCTAATACAAATATTAGGCCCCAAATACTGGACAATCAATGGATAATTAGGAGACATTGGCTTTCGGTCATAACATTTTCTGGGCTGGTTTGAAGTGGTAATTAATGGAAGTTAAAAATATCCATGTCATAGTTCATAGGGAAAAAAAAAAAGCAACAGCTTTTAAAAATCAAGGAGAAAAATCTGTCTTGGCCAACATGGCTCTGAACATTATTGAGCATCCAGCAGTTTTAATTCAATGCTATCTATGAATACACTATTTCAGCATTATTGGAAGAAAGGTGGTCAAGACAAGTATTTCTTGCTATGAATCTTTGCTGACCCTGGATTCCAATATGCTCTTCACATAACTCACTTGAACATGTATTTTAGCAGAACTCCCCAGTTCATTTATCCCTCCTCCTCTTGGCACTTGAACGTGAAATGCTGATGATCATGAAAAAAAAGGTACCTGTTTGTTGATGTCAGCCACAGTATCATCCTGTAGGAACTCTGCTGGCACTTCTAATTTTACTAAGAAACGTGCCAGGTAAGCTCTCTTCTTGAGTTCATTGGTCCTCTGAAGAAGCCAATGTAAGAGAGGATGAATTACAGGTTTGCTTCCAGTAACTAACCCTTGGCGAAAGGCACTCCTATACGAAAACAGAAAATGAAACACCAATCAATTTCAAATTAAAGAACACTGGCTTGGAACAAACAATCTGCAATATTTTGACATTCCCTCTCCACTTTCTTAATGCAGTTAGAAAACACTCGTGATGCCAGTTTCCTATTTATGATCCTGCTTCTGCTACCCTGAGACAATCAAAAAGCCCATAAAACATCAAAAGGCTAAAGCTGGACACAACAACTCTTCCTTTTCCACGCTATTCTTAGGGAATAAAGGCGATGCGGGAAGGGTGAGGGTTTTCTGGGTTGTAACCTGGTGCAATCCAGCCTCGGGAGGCTGGCCTGAGAGGGCCGGGGAAGGGACTGACCCTGTCAGTCAGGCTGCACCCTCTCCTGGCTGGCTCCGCAATAGCAGCTGCTACAGCAGGGCCCCAGGGCAGCCTACCCCCGAAGGACCTTCTGCTGCCATCCCCTATACCATCCTCTATAGGGACAAGGGAGGAACCCTCTTCAAGGCGTTACACACACCCTCTGGGATAAGGGAAGTCAAACAGACACGAGATCTGAAGTTCCTTACTGTATAAGCTGTAAAAGTTGTTCTACCCTGATTTGTAGAGAAAAAGATACTTACAAGTCTGATGCATTTCCTGGAGGTTTGTACTTAAGGATACCGAGAAGACTCAACATTCTTTTAGCCGTTTGTTCTGGCAGCTCCTCTCTAATGTCAACATCATGCTAAATATATAATAATAATTATTATATTAAATATTATAATATACATAATAATTATCTGTTTGTCCAAGTCATGTTAATTAACTAGCAACACTAGAAATAATTTATCCATTTGTCACCTCACAATGAAGTGAGGTGCTCCAGACAGAATATCCTTTTTATCACCAAACTTCAATCCTTTTCTAATGGATTTTTCTCCAATGTGCATATTCAGGTTTGTCTGTTCTAGTTACACGTTCTCCCTGCTCATGGGACAAACTAATTACTTCCACCAAGTCCAATATCCAAGCACACGTATCTGTGCCCCTGGTGGGTGAACAATCCTTTCTGATCTTACACATACTTTCAGTAGCCTCAAAGGAGAGGGATTTAAAAACTATTGCAAGAGTTAAGTCACGAGGTTCAGTTCTTGATCTGTTCCTGCCCTGTGTATGTGTGCAAAGGAGACTGACTTCTGACTTAAGAACACAGCAGCTGTCAGTATGAACCAAGTTAAGAATCCTGTCTTGATTTCTGAGGAAAAAATACACAGTCATCAGTCTCTGGGGGCCATGGATCCAATACCCCTGGCCCAAGAAACACTCCCCAGAAACACAGACATGTACAGACAGAAAGGATTCTTGCCAGGCCCATTTATTTCCAGAAAGATTCATACAAGCAATCTGGGTAAACCAAACGTTACACAGAACCAGACCTAGATAAATTTCAGTGTCAGGCCCATTTAAGATGTTCACAATTACACGTCTGAGCCCCTCTTAATTGCCTTCCTTACCTTTGGGTCAATCTCCCCCAGAACATCACTAAGCAGCTGCAACAGCTGCATTGACTCTAAGGAGTCAAACGTGATTAAATTGTAGTTCTTCCTGAAGGGCTCCTGATTGAGCTTCTCAACAATGAACTGGATTTGATCACCCATAATCGTGTCCTGGAAAAAGCCCTGCAGAAAAGACAGAAAGAGATGTTCACGAAGCCTCAGCGGGGAGAGGTAGCTGGGGGCTGCCGGGAGGGCGGGTGAAGGCACCACCTCGCCGAGGCCCAGGGCAGCCCAGAGCCGCTGAGCTGGCACCGGCCTCGGCGGGGCCCAGGCCAGCCGTCCCCTCAGCCCCGGGGGGGAAGCCCCGCGGACCACGACGGAAGGCCTGGCCCCTCACAGAGACCGGGGAGGGGAGGCGGCCGAGGCCCTACCACCAACCGGGCCCACCGGGGACCTTGAGGTAACGGGGCGGCCTCGTCCTTCGCCCCCCCCCGCCCCAGGCGCGCGCCCGGTTACCCTGGTAACGGTTGCCAGGCCAGGGCGATGGCGTCACTTCCGACTCTACGCGCGCGCGCTACTGCCGCCAACGCACCCGAGCGGCTGAAAATGGGCTCGCACGAGGGGGCGCCTGCGCGTGCGCAGAGCGGGGGGGACCCGTCCGGGCCGGGCTGGCCTGGGCTCGGCTCGGCTCGGCTCGGCTTGGCTTGGCTGTCCTGTCCTGGCTTCCCTTGTTCCGCTGTTATGTCTTCGTTTGTTCCGCTGCTCTAGCAGTCGTCGGTGGCCTGAGAGAAGGGCAAGGCGGAGCAGGCCGCAGCGGGAGGCGTAGCGGCCTGTCCCAGGCAGCCTTTCCCGCCTCTGTGGCTCCCAGCCACCCCGGTGGGACTCTGGCAACCTCAGTCTTCCTCTCCTCCCCCACCCCCCATCTTCCTGCCCCAAATTGAGCAGGAATCGGGATTTTTATCCCCCTGCCCTGCGCCGTGGTGTGAGGAGCTGGGGGGGAGCAGCCCCATCGCCAGACAGCAGCTGGCTCTGGCAGTGGGGTAGGGATTGGTGCTGTTTTCTTTCCCGCGTGGGAAGCCTGGCTCAGGTCGCTGTATGTGATGCTGAGGCCTACACTCCACAGGCCAAGTCTGTCGTGGTTTCTTCACAGCACAAGTGCTCTTGATGCAAGGAATGTCAGAAATAGGTTTGAGATTCACCCTTTGAAGTGTTTGCTTAGTGTTGTGGTTTCTTAAGAGGGAGGCTGTTGTCGCCTGTGTAGGAGATGTACAAACAGATTGATGCAGTTACCCAATTAAGATTTCTGGCAGTCTTTGACAGCATAGAGAGCTGTCAAGTGTGGCTGCTGCACCTGTCAGGTGAATGGTTACTTCGTCTCTTTGAAATGGAAAAATGCTCCGAGGATCCTTGTGGAACACGAATGCCAGTCCTGTGCCCAGGCTTCATTGGGGCAAGCAGCAAATTTATGTCCTTGGGGTCGAACACCAGTTGTCTTTGCACCTCAAAGTAGCAACAAATATGTAGTGCTAGCTCTGCTAAATCTACAGCGCGGACAGAAGCTTCAAAAATACCAACCAAGCAAAAATAGACTCTATGTTAAAGGAAAACTCGTTCAGTAAATGGGTATCTCTCAATCTACAAGGGTTTTTTTCTACAGATCCTTCAAAACCCATGCTTAGACCTTAAATAGGTGGATCTTGGAGCCTCTGCTAATTACAATTAGCTTCTCAGATTGTCTTCGAATCCCATGTGAGTCCACAGATGATGGATTAAGATATGCGGTGAGTCATATTAAACTGGTGCCAATTGAAATGCACAGGTTGTAAGTCGCTGCAGAATTCGACTCAGTAAACAGCAATGGTAAATAGAACACTTGGCAATTCTAAGCACTGTGTCTGTCTTGGGTTAGCTTTTTTTTGTTGTTGTTGTTGTTCTTTCCGAGGAACAGAAAACACTTTGTAAAATACTAATTTGTGGGTCTTCGCGGGGAGCCTGAAAAGTGACACTGCACTGGTGTTCTAGCTTTTAACTGGCTAGACTAAGTTACAGAGGGGATGGGTGGGTTGCTTGTGGTTGTGCGTGAAAGCTGTGGGAGAGCCAGGAACATCATAATCCAAGTCTCCTGACTCCCGGATTTGAACTTTAAAACCAGCTCATGTTTCCTTTGTGCTCTCAGTCTGTACACTGACCTTTAGAAGTCGTATTTACCTACAAGTTCCCAGAAGAGATCTGAGTTCCCTTGCCATGCTTTCCTGGTATCAATTACACTTTTCTTCTGATGAGTATTTTGAGCATATAGAATGCACAGGGACAGCAAATGGAAACAGTATTTCTTGTAGAGATACAGGGGGCCGGGGCGGCTTCCTGTAGATGGTGTCAGTAGGTAACAGGGTGTGGTGGATGCGGGTGCACTGCTCAGTGCTAGAGAAACTCTAAATACTGATGCACATCCTTCCTTCTGGCCTCAGTGCAGAGGAGAGAGCGATGGGGGTCACAGATGGGGATGGAGAGGGATCTGGGAACGTGCTGCTGCTCTGAGGTTCTCACAGCAGGCTGCTTCAGTCGTTGCACCTTCAGAAGCAAGGGACTGTTGTCCTCTTTTAATGACTCTGTAACATTAAGGAGGCAACAGATAAGAGAAAGGATGTCTGAAAACTTTACAAAATGCCAAAATAACAAGAAAAAAAAAAAAGATGGTGAGATTGTTTCACTCTGTCGTGGTGGAAACCCATGAAGTCTGATTGTTCTGACTGTTGGGGAAGGAGACCTCCATGACCAGACATCATTATGACTGGACTGGCTGAGCGCCAGCTTGGTGGCCTGTTTGAAAGCTCAACTGACTGAGGGCAAGAGCAGACTCCTACATCAGAGTCTGGGTCTGTGGAACTTTCCAACTTGGGGAGAGCATCCTTAAAGCATCCTGTATCATCCTTAAAATTGTATGTTTTCACCTTCCTTTCTTTCAACAGTTTCCTGCCATTTGTACACGTGGCTCAAAGTAGCCCCTCTGCTACCCCCAGCTGTCTGCCTGCCACTTGGTATGGACCATCTGCAGTGGTGTCTGACTTTGCAAACTCACTGCTGAGAAAAAAAAAAAAAACAAACTCTAAGGCTTAGCTCAGTGTCATGAACTTGGTATCACGACAGGATCTTCACAGATACAACAGAGGTAATAACTCTTGGGTAGGTGTTACCAGAAGCAAATGAGGTTTTTGTTTGACACTTCTGTTACCTCAGTTGGGGTGATGTGGTATCTGGGTTGAGTCTTACAGAACTGAAGGCCAGTGTTCATATATATATTTGTTGTTTAATTCTGGGGGCATTGTCCAAATTCCCAAGTTAGTTTGTGTGGAGAACGATGCAGGGTTTCAGGCAAAGTTTCCTAATGACATCAGAGTTATAACAGTTTAGCCTGGTAGTTCCATCTAGTTCTCTTGGAAAGGGCTTATGTTTTCTATTGCTTAGGAAAGGCTTTATGGAAGCTGCTTATTGAAAAGGCATCATGCAGAGGCAATGTGTGGAAGAAAAAGAATGGAGCCTGCATATAAACTATCCAGAGCTCTTTAGATCTGCAGGCACGGCTTCATTACACCCTCCTGACTTTCCCCTCCCTTTATAGCCACTGCTGTGTGGATGACTGCCTTGCAAAACCGTGAGAGCTCGACCGTAGAGGCCAGCAAATCAGAGTGGAATGAAACCTGAGCAAATGAAAACCGTGCTCCGTGAGCAAAGAGAGATCACCTTATATGGGAACATCACGGGCAAGAAGATGAATATGTCTGGCCAAGCTGCTGAGGTCAGATCCCAAACAGATGGGAGACATTAATGTGAAAACAACAGCATTTAGGAAGGAAAGACAACACTTAACTTCTGCTTCACTTATGCAGGCTGAGTCCTCCTTTTTGTCTCTCTCTATTATAAATGTTGTGTTACATGTATGTACACATAGGTCTGACTGCGTTACATTAAAAATCAATTTCTTTGTCGCTCTTCCAGCTCATAAGCACATCCCAGGATTGTTTCTGGTTCCCACTTGCAGCTTTTCAGTTGTTATTACACAGCAGGCTTTCGCCTGCTGAAGTGTCACTAGGACCCACCATAGCAGGGAGGGCTTTGGTCAGCAAAAGCCCGAGGAGCGATCACTGAGGTCTCAAGAAATGAATCCTGTTTGTGCAGAATGTAACTTGTTCCTCTCTGCTGAAGCATTTAAGGCAACACTGACAGCCAAGAAGCCTGGCTGTTTCTGGATGCTTTGTTGTGATAACAGCCACAGGTAGGAGCATCCTAGGTGGCTTAAAATACTAAAGAGTTGGAAGAAAAATGTTAGATCAGTGTTGTAGGGCTTGTAGATTTTTGTACCTCTCTGCAGGTCTCTGTTGCTAGAGAAAGGACCCTGGACCTTTTAATCTGGGTCTAATGGATTCCAATCCAAACTTCTTGTCTTTCAGGCTAAGCCTGAGATTTACAGGTCCCACCTTGACAGATCCACATCTTTACAGCTCCACCTCCTGTATTTACAGTGTCAGGTGGTGGCCTCACACCTGCTCCTTCACCCTCTGGACCAGATGCAGATAGCTGGCTTGCAGCTCTGGCTCATGCATGGTCCTGTGGGGTAGGAGATACTGCAGCCACAGTATGTGCCATGTATTGCTTCTGTTGAGAGGAGCAGTGCCTTCGTCACTCCCTTTTAATCCCATGACCTGATACAAAACCAATTTAAGAGCAAATAGGATGGTGTTCCATTCAATGCGAGCTAAGAAGCTGGAGATCTCTGTGGCCATGGCTGACCCAAAAGCTTGCTTTATCATTGCCCTGCACCTTGCATGGCCATTGCCATGCCTGTGAAGTGAGCGTTGTGTGCATCTGCCCAGTCCAGAAGTGTAGCACACCTTTGTGTGGTGCAAAGCGTTGAGTCATGGAGAGTCGGGCCCAGAAGGAGGTCAGCATGACGCTGGCTTCCATCTGTTTAGCCTCATCTCTACAGTTGTCCCAGTGTTACTTCAGGCTGGCAGAGTCCAGTAGTATTGAGGAGACATGTTTCAAATCAGCAAAAGGTGACAAGAAAAGTGCAGAGCAATCAGCTCTGGAGCTCCAGGGTGAAATTTGCTGCTCTCTCTCTGAACAAACCAAAGGATGTAGCTCTTCGGGCAGTTCTCAGTTCCATCAACTGCTGTTCTTTAAGAGGCCTCTGGTACCATTCTCATACAGGTTTCTGACTGTGAATTTGAGTGGGGTGGCCCAGGAAGGATGTAGGGGTGGAAGAAGACAGCACCAGGTAGTTTCAGTTTTCAAAAGCCAGTGGCTCCAGTAAGAGATAACAATGGGTGTACGAGAGCATCTGGAGAACCTGTTTCAGCACAACTCTCCCAAATACATCTGCATTAAGGATTCTTCATTAAGATACACAAAATTTTTCCTGTATCTGATTTTGGCTGTGTGTGTTTGGTAAGTGCATGGTGACAGGATGCTGTGTGGTATCTGAGTGAATGCTTCTTGTATGGTGGGTTGTCTAGTTACAACTTGGCTTTCAGCAAGTTTTGTGGCAGCAAGTAAGGTCATTGATCTGGTGTTGATTGAACCATTCTAATGGTCTACTGGAAGAGGGATGTGGTTGTGGGAGCTTTGTGGTGGGAGTGTAGCATAGGATGTTACCTAGCAAGGTGGGATTGCTTGGGCAGAGTTAACTGGGCTCACTCTACAAAGTACTTGCAGTTTTGTTTCTTGCCATGCTGCCCAGTTTTGTTTCTTGTCTGAAAAATCTAAAATAACTCGACTGAATAATCTCACATTTCCACCAGTGTGGCTGAGATTAGTCTGCTCTCTAGAGTCTCCTGTTCGGGGTCAGGTGAAATGGCAAGTCACCCCTTGCTCCAGATTTCAAGAACAATAAGATGTTTTAGGAATATACAATAATTTATTGCCTTTAAAGGGCACATTTTCCTCTCTGCTGCCAAACTTGGGCTGTTCTCAGTGATAAGTGTTCAGCAAAGAACAAAGTCTGCCGAAGTTCAGAAGTCGGTTTCATTCTCCTGGGAGGGCAGCAAGCCAGGGCATTGAGCACACTGATCCCAATCTCACCAAGAATCAGGTCTGCAGGAAATTCAAGTTGCCTTACTAAGGTACTGTACCCACCTACTGCTGCTCAGAGCTGGGTTCCCACTGCCGGTGCCTAACAACATGGTTTCCTCAAAGCACTGATGGAAGAGGCTGAGATGCTATTTTCATAGATGGTATAAATAAAGGAACATTGATCAGTTGCTTTGTATTTCTGTTCTTCAGTTACTGTTTTATCAGCCTCCAGAACAGTCTGTTGTTAAATTGAAATGGTGCTAGCTCTTTTATATCACTTCCATGTAGTGTGGAAAGTATCTTCTGAACATGCTGGAGTTTCTCAGAGTTGACGGTGCTTTCATGAGCTAGATGAGCTGGAAGAGTTTCCTGTCGGCTTAAAAATAGAGGCACCCTTCATCCTTTTATTAACACATTCAATTCATGAGAATGTGAAAACATGAGACCAGGATTTTTGAAGCAGTCAGCATGAGGCACAAAAATAGCCACTCTAAGGACTAAGCATTTCAAGCTCTGTTAAAGAAAACGTAGAGAGGGCACCACTGTTTGTGACAGAAGAAGTCAAAGCCTAGGTACCCAGCAACGTGGCGTGCACGGGGAGAAATTTTGGGGTGACAGGAAGCCCTGTTGCAGTTCATTTGTGTTTCACAAAGGGCATCTGAAGGGCCAGGATGTCACCTCCTAGTTAAGAGGGGGAAAAATAGAAATTATCTTCTTGCAGATATCAGTTCAATTCTGACAAAGCCAAAAGTTGCTGAAGTGAAACCAAGGCAGACTTCGGTCCAGCTGGTGCATGTGTCTCACACAAAAAGGCTCTCAATTACCTGAAAATGTCCATCTGACTTGTATTCTGCAGTGGATTTTATCCCAAGAATGATACAAAGAAGCTAACCCTTCTTATGGGCTTATTTGTCCTTTCTGTTTCATCTGGCCAGTTGTCTGGTCGTGATTTGCAGACTCTTTGAGAAGACGGATAAAGGTAACAGCTCGGTTCGCATTAATGTGAAGGGAGTGGCTTACAGCAACAACAGGACCTGGGATACAGCAGAATACACGATGCCAATGCAGGCAAGTCTTAATTTACAGCTTCCATTGATACATCTGGTTGCCTTCCTGACATGCCTCTATCCTGCCATTCAATGGCATTGTTTATGTTGGAGGTGTTAAGCTTTAAAGCCAAATCTTCCCTTCCTTAATATTAGGGGGAAAAAAAATTTCCTCTTTTATGAGATTTCTGTGGTGTTTTTTGTTAGACAGTTTTTATCTAATCAATTTAGTATTTTGGTAATAACAAACCTAGGAACAAGTTCACTGCAGTATAGCTGTGCTAAACACAGCAGTGTTATCACAAATTAATGCTAGTGTTTCTTTTTCAGTTGCAATGCCAGTTTAAAAAATAAAAATTGGTGCCTTTTTGCTTCTGGCTCCTCATTCCTGCCCTGATGCTGTCCCTGGCTTTTTCTGTTTGAGCCAGGTAGACTCTGAATGTCTATTGGGCAGGTAGAGCAGACAACAAGCAGCCTTGTTGTCCTTCAAGTAATGTCTTGGAATGACTGAGATCTGAATCAAGTCTGTGAAATTTCAGTCAGATTCATATTCTTTCTTCTGTGTAGGCGATAAACTCTTTTTTCGTGCTAACCAACATCATTCAGACAGAGAATCAGGTTGAGCAGGAGTGCCCTGAGGTAAATATGTTTTGTGATTTATACTTTTATACTACAAAAGAGTGGACTGTCCGTGGTCCAGTCCAAGCAAATCCCCTTGCTCGCTCCGCACCTCGGCAGATAACAGACAAGCCCCAGTTTAATTGCTCCTTTCCTTTCTCTGGGGAATCAGCTGGCAGCTGTGACTTTGCCTCTCCCCGATCACCTTGCAGCCAAACCTATCTTCATCACCACCAGGAGGTGATGACATTCAGGCCAGTGATTGTTGTCCAGCTTCTCTGGCATTGCTGCTGCTCTTGCAAAACTGAAGGAATGATGGAGCTGCAGAAATGCTGTCAGCTTCTCTGCTAATACGGTGCCCTTACTACTGCTGTTGCTCATTCCTAACTGCCCCATTCCTTCTTCCCTGTAGGTCAAACCTGGCTGTGAGCTGCAGCTCTCCTCTTCATTTGGCTGGCCTACAAGTTGGACCTTGCAGAGTAGTTCCCAATACAAGTTGACTTTTTCTGGCAAAAGTATATGGGGCTGTAAACAAAGGATTAAATAGTCCAGCATTAAATGTATCATGCTTGATAGTATAGGAGAGAGTGTGAAAAATAGGAAAAGAAAGAAATAATAAAAGAAAATGTTATTGTAAGCAAGGAAGGGATTTCTTTTTTCTGCTTTTGCAGGTAGTTGAGCCTTTTTCTCCTGTAAGGCAAATAATTAGTAAGGCTTTTACCTGCTCTGCGTTGTTACTTTCTCTTATTATTTGATAGTTTTGCATTAAAGCTTGGTAAGACTTTTTACACAGGTGTAGAGAGTGAGATCTTTATATTGCTTTTTTATGTACAATTTCTTTTTCCAGTATCCCTACAACAACTCCCTCTGTTCTTCGGATGAGTTCTGTGAAAATGGGAGTGCCCATGTCTTCAGTAATGGTACGTAAAGAGCATTTTCAGACTGAAATATGTTCCTGTGGGTACTGTCTTCTGTTGCATTATTGACCAGTGAAGGGCTGGAGAGAGCCCTGCAAAGAAGGACTTGGGGAGGTGCAGAGCAATGAAGAGCTGGACAGGAGCCAGCCCTGTGCGCTGGCAGCACAGCAGCCACTGGCATCCTGGGCTGCACCCCCAGCAGCATGGGCAGCAGGGGAGGGGGGGATCCTGCCCCTCTAATCCCAGGGCTCTGGGGAGACCCCCCTGCAGTGCTGGGGCAGCTCTGGAGCCCTCAGCACAGCAGAGACAGGGACCTGGTGGAGCGGGGCCAGAGGAGCCCC
>JANIJG010012331.1:3340-32379 GCA_024611175.1 Megaceryle torquata
GAAATCCTTTTAAACTCTTCTTTTTGTCTTTTCTACCCAAACGAAAATAACAAAAGGGTGGCACTTGTGATCCCCCCCCCCCCCCCCCCTTTTCATAGGTGTATTACCTTCTCCAACATCAGCATCTGCAGAGCAATACAAAGGCTTGAAAAAAAAAATGTACATATGCTGCTGTTGGAATTTTTTTCTTAACACTTTGTTCCTACCAAAAGGAAGAAGATTGAGTGATATTTTGAGATTTATTTTTCCCCCCAGCGTTGACTCTTGCAAGTTTTCAGCCATGTACATCAACAAATCTCCTACAGGGGTGTTAGAGCCCAGATCAAAATTGCTTCAAATCTTTTGAAGTCTGAAGTAAGAACTATGATGTCCTAATATAACTAGCTGAAGGTGATGGAAAGTGTTACCTTGGAAAAGCAAATATATTAATAATGGGGAAATACCAATAGCATAGTTACCAAATTACCTGTTGTGAAAGAATCAGTAGTTTTTAAACAACTCATGTCCATCTTTTGTCCAGAGTGACCATACACCCACAGGAACTGCAGATTTCTTCAAGTGCCAGTATCCTGCCCTTATCAACATTTCCTCAATTCTGCTTAAAGAAACCAAGTTATAAGACAAATTCCCATGAGAAGGTAAATAGTGATCTATAAAGAAGGATGAAGTATATCAGAGATGTAGAGAAACCCATCAATCAATTTAAAGCCCTCAAGTCTTGAGGAGAGAGGAAATGTCAGTTCACTTAGTGTTTACAGCCCTATGAAAGAAGTATATAATCAAGGAGATGAAGTGAAACCTGGTCCTTAAGGGCAGAAAAGGCTTGAATGAGTTCCTGAAATGTATCAGTGGGACAGACAGAAAGACAACACATCCATCCTTGAGTCAGTAAGCTATATATTTTCCTCTTGCCGTAGGATAAAAAAATTACAATTTGACAAATAGAAGTGAGTAGAAGAAAAACATTCAGAACAAATAAATAGTTAACAAGGGAGTTCACCCCAGATTAATTGACCTGACAAAAGGGTATCCTTGGACAAAGCCTTTTGTTTCCCACAGTGTTTCTTAAGCCACAGATGAGAGCTGTTGACCAACAGGCCTAAAAACCCCACATTATCTGAAATAACAAGTCTCTAGAGAACAGACACAGAGCTCTTTTGTCATCCATACACACTATAGTTATGATCCAAAACTATATGCCATGGAGGTGAAGCACAAGGTATGAGCTATGGTAAGATATGCACTAACTCAGTTGTTTTTATTACAAGAATATATATTTAGTTGCTTTTTTTTATTCAAGCCTTTGCTTCTGCCTCACAGTACAAATCCTTGCATAAGGCTTCCATTACAAGTACAATGCTTTAAATGTGACAGGAGTTAGATACCAAGGAACCACACCACACCACCAGGTTATAACATTCACATGAGGAGGACAAAACAAGCTGAATGATATGCCCTGTATGCTAGGAAACAAAATTGCTCTTCTCATTTCCTATCCAGCTTCATAGATAAAGCCTATAGCCAAGGCAGACTTTTTGCTAATGTGAGCACTTACAAGGAAATGGAGGTTAACTGTCCAAGTAGAAAACACTGACTATGCTCTTGGAGAGAAATTATCCATGTCATTGAAAAGACACCCAAGGGAGCCAGAGCAGATGGATACAGCCATTCAGGCACTCCTTCCTGCAGACCAGCTGCTTCTTTCCCCAGGATGAGTCACTTAGCAGACCTGGCCTTACCCATACATCACACAGAAGGAAGAAGAACATGGTTCTGCTGGTTACTGGCTTTGTTTTTCCTTTGACTTGAAGGAAGTCAGGAAACTTCTGTACAGCAGTTGTTCAAAGCAGCTGTCACTGGTGTAGTTGTTTTGGAATAGGATGCACTAGATAAAGCCTCCTGACTTCCTATCAACGTAGAAAACCTGTATCTGCTTCTTCTAGCAATAGAAGAGATAAAAAGGCCAGAATCTAAGCAAGTAAGGAATTTATTAATTGAAGTTTCTTTCCATATAACATTAAGTAGTAAGAGGCAAATAGAATGAGAGCTCAAGAAGTATTTCAACCATCCGTAGTATCTAGAGAAGTACTTTGCTTCTATTTCTACCTCTCCTGCCAGAAAGAGCACACAGCTAAGCATATCTATCTCTTTTCCCCAAGCACTGAGGCTAAACTTTCTGCTAGGCTCATAGGAAAGCAAACTTTAAAGGTATTATTAGGCCACTCAGCTGTTTCACATGCTGTAAGTACTTTTTCACATCCATAAATAATTACCACATTTAAAACTTAACCAAACAGCTTTCTGATACAGTTAATAAGAACAGCTAGTCTACCACTTTTTAGTATAGGCACTTCTTAACTGACACTTAACTAACAGCTTTTTTTCTTATACAAGAGAAAAAAAAAGTTATTTCACTCTCACAGAGAGTGGAGAAAATATCAGGTAGATTTATGATAAATAAAAAAAAAAGAAAGTACATACAAGTTGCTTCAGTAACTTCCACAGGAATTTTAAACCTTGAAGTAAATCTTAGAGAAGGAAGAGCTTCTAGAATTATGTTAAAGTTACACTAAACAAAACCCCAGGAAAAAAAAAAACACAACCCCAAAAAACCCCCCAAACAAAAGAGAGCCTACTTTGTATTACCATGAACAAGCCTGAACACCTTTAATAAAGGTCAAACAGAAGAAGAATAATAATTTTAAAAAAAAAAACAAAAACCACCCCTCTTTTTAAAGGTGCTACTCATATCACAAATGAAGCAAAACACACACAAAAAGCTGCCCTAGTTAACAAATAAAAAAATCCATACCCTATAATTAACTTTTTAAACCAAGAACAAAGCTACCCTGTATTACCTGACCATGCCCAAACTCTTCCCTTGCTCCCCTAGCCCCTCCTTGCCTATTTATGCAGCAGCTGCTCTCCAGCCTTAGCTGTTGTTATTTATGAGGCTCATTAACACACCTTATAAAGTTCAGCCTGTGGCTTTCCTCTGCTTGTTAGTGAGGCTCTAGAGTGCAGGGGTGGGAAGGTAAGCTCTGTTTCTTTCTCAGAGCTGTGTCTCTGCTTTAGCAGAAGTTCTTTAGGTCAGCTGTTTTTTTCCTCCTATGTAGTCAACATGTAGTATTATCAAAAAAAATACTGTTTCATGGAGGGCTAGGAGACAGAAGATGCATGTAGGAAGAAAGCTTGAAGAAGCATTAATTTCTGTAACTATATATGATCTTGACCTGACTGCGATTAAGAAGCTGCTGCTTAAATAGTAATACTTGACATAAGGCTGTGGGGTGGACTGTTGTTCATTTGTGTTGTCTAGAAGTGAAGCCTGATAGAGGGCCTGTTCTCTTCAAGCTGGCTCCCTGCAGAGCTTGAAGGAAGTTGCTAATCTTGTTAGGAGCAGCAGGATCACTGTGCATTTGCATTTCCTTGTGTGGAAGAGCTGCCAGGCTTTGAAGCTGGGCTGCTGAGTCTGTAGGCTCTTCTCTACGCTGACATGACTACTCTCAGGCTACATTAAAAACACCAAACACTCACAAGAAAGGAGGAGCCCTATGGACCTACTTAGTCAAATCTTTGGCATATGGGTGGGGGGAGCATGCCCACCCAGCAGAAGGGTGGGGAAGACATTATATACTGAAAGCAGGGGATAGGTGTGTGGAGAGGATGGGTTGGGGCCAGTAGTGCTGCCTTTCATGTTAAAGGGTCTTAGATTTCTGCCTTGGGTTGTTTCTGTTTTATATTAAACAGTCTACTTGATAAAATGCATAAACTTAAAGTGAAGGTTTGAAGTGTATCTCCCTTTATAAAACTGAAGTGTCTTAGTCGTGGGTTTAGAGTCTCTTTCTGCTCCCACTATTTCTGTGAATGTTTAAACCTTTCCTGCCAGCTCTGGCAGGAGCTGGGAGAGTCTCCTCCCTGAGACCAGCCTGTAGATGTTCTGCAGAAGGAGCACTATTGATTTGAATTTGCTCAGGCTGAGGAAAGCACCAAAATGTTCTATTCCCTAGAGTCGTATATATAGCTCCCTAGAGCTCTTTGTTTTCAACGGTGCTCTGAAAGAATGTGCTCATGGCTGACAGGTGTAAACAACCCTCTCCTGCCTGCCCAAGCTCAGGACTTGCCCACCAGGAAGTGCTTGGTTGGAAGGTCAGGTGAAGTTAACCTCCTTTTGGGGGTCTCTGGAGTAAGAGGGGAGACTGACAGTGCATAGTCACCTTGGCTTAAACAAACCCACCCTGCAGCACTGATAAAATAGCTTGTGCTCTGGCATGTGCATAATGAATTCTGCATCGATCCTTCCATGGATATGTAGCTCCCTGGAAGTAAAGGCAGGTCTGTGCTCTCCAGGGCATCTTCTCACAGAGGCAGTAGCAGCTTTGGGATCGCTCTTTTCGGAGAGCAAATATCATCTTCAAGTGTTCACTGCTAATTTGTGCTGAGACCAATCAGCTGTACATGTGAAAAGGAGCAGAGCTGTGCTATTTATGCCATAGTTAGAATGCAAACACTAATCACTTTCAGGTAATTAATTTTTTTTCAAAGCTTGTCTTAGAAAACACCTTGATGCATAAGTGTTAACTTAAAAAAAACCCAAAAAACCAAAAAAATGAGGGTAGAAATTGTATGAGTGATCTCTTATTATTAGTTTGTGTGAACTGCATCCTGAAACTTTCATAGTGCTCTGAATTTTATTATTTGTAGGTCCAGATATCAGGAGATCTCTCTTGGTATAAATCTTTGTGGGGTTAGCAGAACTTTTTTGTAACCTAGGGATAAATCTTAGTTTTTCTCTGTCATTGGAAAAACTCAACTTTTACTGTAATATATTTCAAAAGTTTATGGAAAAAAAGCAAACACACACAATCTGGGTGTGAATTCTATTGCTTTGGTCCATATCTAAAGCACCAATGAGTAAGAATTCACCCAGAATTGTTCCAACCTGCTTCTTACCACGTGTCAGCACCCTGTGCTCCATGAGTATCTGAAAGGGCTACTTTGCCCAGCATCTCCTTTTCCCTTATGCCCCTCTGTGTAGTTTTACCTCACATTTATTTTTCTAAAGCATCACAGAGTAACTCTAGTGAAAAGAGTAATGGGCTACTTTGTCTGGTATAGAAAATAAACTATATTCCCTTGCTTTGGGTACGTTGATTCATCTTCAACATCATACAAAAAGTGGTTACTCCAGAGAGAAAGTCACAGGCCCATGCACAAAGGAAAATTGAAATGGGGGGTGGGGAGGGGAAGCCCACAAAAAGCTTTAGTGCTGAGAAGGGCTAAGGCTTGTGTAAGACCCTTTATACTGAAGCCCTTTCATAGCAGTCTCTGAAATTCAATAATTCTGAGACTCTCATGGGTATATTGAAGTGTGATCCCAACCGCTCAGAAATCCTGTGATTAAATGGAAAACAAAAATAAACCGACCCCAAAAGCTAAAAAATAATTGTAGCTTTATTTGTTCTTCCACAAAATAGCTGGCAGCAACAATTTTCAAGTTCATTTAAGCTATACTTCATTAGCAGGTTATTCTTTATAATTTCCCTTCTATGCTTCTTCTAATGCCTTCTGTTCAGTGGTACCTTTCCTAGACTCTTCCCAGCTGCTGATTTACTCATGTGAATGAATGCAACCCCAAAACTGATATCATGGGCCTTGTCCTCATTCAGTGGGTCTGCTACACATCTGATTTAGTCAAAGTGACCTGAAATTAAAACATTTAAGTAATAGTTACATCTTTTATAACACAAAGTTAGATTTTCTAGCCTATTACATCTATTGATGTTGTCACTTAACTTTCTAAGAAAATATATTGTGTAAAGGAGCAGACTGCTGGTATTGTTCCTTAGAAGAGAAAAAAAATTATCTCCAAAGTTTGGTTCCTTTCTCTTGAGATTTCATTCAACTCCCATTGAAGTCAATTAAAATGAGGGTATCTCCAGAGTTTAGTGGAGCTGAATTAGGCTCTGGGCAAGTATGGCCTGCGGATTGGTGATGATGAAGTGGTAGTGTTTATACCTCTTATACTGGGGGGGGAAAAAAGGGATTTAAAAATGAAAAGGAGGAGCCTGTGTTCATTCCCAGTTAATGGGAAAAGTGATCAAGAGGCCCTAAGGCAGTGATAGAGTACAGACAGGGAGAGAGAGACAAAAACTTCAGGAGATGAAGTCATCTGGAACCCCCCGAGAACTGAAATCAGGACAGACAAGGACTGGTTCTCTTTTACTGATTAATTAATTCAGAAATTGACCTCATGAAAAAGTCTGTGTAGCATAAAGTTGCTTTTAATAGAGTTTTATTAGGATTCACATACTCTGTCCTAGACAGAATTTAGCTGCATCACCAGGTCCTACAGCAGGAATCTGTTTTTTGATTGCTCCAGCCCTCTCATTGCCAGCACCAGAGCTGAAAAAAATCTCCAAACTCCTTTTTCCTATCATCTCACCTTCTATTTCTCATTAGATACACCATCCCGTCATGGAAGTGTGGGCATCCAACTGTCGGGTTCAACCACTCACAGTGGTTTTGTTGCACATAAGCCCATATGAGCCTTTGCATAGGTCTGTGTGAGGAGGAAAGCAGCAAGGGTTGCAGCTGTCATGAAAGGGACATCAGGGCACCAGCCCTTAGGTGTTCTTGTGGAACCAGGAGATTGCAGATCCAAGATATTTCTTCTTCCACAGAAATCCCAGCTTTATAACATACTTTAATCTCTGTTCGATTAAACAGGATTTACCCTGCTAATCTTGAGCATTTTCTTTACAGTTCTCAACTTGCAAGTTAGAGAACTTCAAAACCCCAGCCATTCTATGGTAAATGAGTAGAAACCAGATTTTTGACCACACCAGTCACTTTGATCTGTTTGTCCAGCCAGACTGTAGTCATCAAACTCTGTGCCTGAGCCAGGAACATACTCTTTATATAGCATGTCTCTGGAAGATGTATCAGGTTGTGGCTACATCACTTATATCTAGCTGTAAGAGGTCCTCCCTGTGGAAAAAACCAACCAAGTCCAGATTTTTTTTTTTTCTTCTGTAAATAAATGTTTTAACCAGGTACCCAAAAGTATGTGGGCATGCAAATGTGAAAACATGGTGCTTTTATCTTGTGTGTATGGACATATATGTGTAGTATGACACTATTTTAGCAATTGTTGCATCTTCTAGGCTTACTGTACATCAGAAAGGGAAGAAAAAAAAGAGTTTATCATTAAGCTGTAGCAAAACAGAGCCTATTGCAGGATTTAGCCAAGTGTAGAAAGTGTCATTGATTGCTCCCTGGAGATGCATCATTTCTAATGAGAGTCCTAAAATGTTAGAAGATGATAACATAAAACTCTACAAAACTAGTGGAGTTTGCAGACTTATTATCATACTGTACCCATGTTGTAACCGAAGGAGGGGGGAAAGAAACGTAAATAATCCCTTTCAAATGGGATTGTTGATGGGGGAAATGTGTAAAAATGAAGCTGTTGGCAGAACACTGTTAGCTTATGAATTATGCATTTAATTAAGGAAAGCTAAACTGGTAGGTTTTGAAACTTCTGATTTACTGTGCCTTATTAAAGACAGAATTTCAGTCCTGCTCTGGCTGCCGGGTGCCGGCAGCGCCGCAGCATGGGGCTGGCAGCACGCTGGGTTATAAACGCTGAGCCCGCTCGCTGCGGTGCTGATGACTGTGGAACAAGGCTTGGTCAAAAAGCCCTTCTGAGAAGCAAGGTCCCTGGTTGGTAAGCTGGCATGGACATCTGCTCTTCCAGGGAGGGCTAGTCAAATAAATTCATTTTAAATTGCTAAGCCTATAGCGATATATTATTAGGGTATGTGTTGTGGAGCACTGTATGGAATAAACCAGCAGGAGTGGGTTAGGAAGTTAGAATAGGGCAAGCAGCACAAAACAGATATGAGTGTGGTAGATGAGGAGAAGGGTCAAAGGTGCAGTTGGATCAAATATTCAATAAGCTCCAAAACATTTGCGTGCAGCTGAGCTCCTCTGTTCATAAGAATCTGATGACAGAACTCTGTGTTACCTGCTTCTTTTTTTCCATATTCCGATGACAGAACTCTGTGTTACCTGCTTATTTTTCCCATATTCAGAGTGTAAAAAGGAGCTGTTAACACTGTGACCAGCAATTGGCTCTCTGGATGTTCAGAGAGAGAGCGTTAGAAATAGAAATTATTTACTAAACCAGCTTTCTCATGGCATTGCAGCACTGCCATTCCTACTTAAAAATAAGCTGAGCAGGAAAATGAAAAGTAGCAGGGGACAAAAACTTTTGTGACCTTCTGAAGTGGCTTGAAATGAGTTTAAAACCAAAGCAATGCTTACCTTGCCTTTGCTAATTTGTACATCCCCAGTGGTTTACCCTGTAACTGACTTGTTCTTTCAACTGGCAATATTGCACTTAAGCACTAACAGGAAGCAGATTATACTGGAAAGGATGCATGATATATATCTGATGTTTTCTAGGCTTGTCCTACAACTGGGTCTTCAACAATAATACCTTATCTGTTCAGGAAGATAGTCGCCGCTTTGTTTCACAAGAAACGGGGAACCTGTACATTGCCAAAGTGGAGCCATCGGATGTGGGCAATTACACCTGCGTCGTCACTAACGCCAAAGCAGAGCAAAGCGTGCAGGGACCACCCACTCCTCTCACTCTCCGCAATGATGGTAAGTTACCTGGGTGTGCTTGGCTGAAAACATGCAGCACGACCCCAACTGGTCCATCTCCAGCTATTGGAAGTGGATACATCCTCACAGAGGGAAAAGATTCCCAGTAAAATGTTGTACGGTGGGATGCGGATCACAGCGCTGAGATTCTTGAACGGTCAGCACAGGGATGGTATGCTAAACATATGCCAAAAAATAAAGTGTTGCTCAGTATCATTGAAAACTAGCAAGGTGATGTCAAATGGTATATTAATATTCTTCTTCTTATGGATGCCTGTGTTGAGGTTTAAACCTGGCAAGGGTTTCTAAATTTATAATGTAGATATAGTTCAAATATCAAATCTGGAAAGCTGTGTCAAAGTGAGTCATTGAGGTGAGAAACTCACCCACACATATACAAATACCTTTCTGGCAAGACTTCTAATTAAATGTTCACAGTGAGAAATATATACCTAGGAAATCTTTACACAAAGTTTGTTTTGTAAGTTTGCTCACCTAAATTTCAATATCCTTCTACTGTTTGCAAAGTGGTGGCAGCGATCGGTAACAAAAGTCTGTTTAGAGTTATGTTTCTAGGATAAATAAAACTCAACTGTGCATTACAGAAGAAGATTTCCACTATGAGACTGTGCTGCTTTATATTCAAATGGATTACTCCAAACAAACTTATAGTTCCAGAGTTGAGAAGTTAATAATTTGGTACAAACTGTGTGCAAATACTTAAGATCTTTTCTGATTATTTGCTCCTTTTCATCATCCCGCTTTGTTCCTTTTCTCCGACTCCCTCTCTGTCTCTTTATCTCCTCTCATTCACTTTGGCCTCTAGACTGGGACCTATACAGGCACCCTCTGAGGCAACGATGCAAATTCTATGTGTGATATTAGCCAGAACCCTGTTAAATATAAAATAAGAATCAGTTCATTTTCAGTGTAGGATCTGCCCTGAACTGATAAAGGATTATCTGTGTTTTATCAGATGCTCAGCCAGATTTTCAAATGTGATCGTTATGTCTAATTACATCAGCCTTTCTCAGACTTGGAGCTCATGTTTTGATCTTTTAAAGGAGTTCTAAGACTCAGAATTCAAAAATTCTCCCTTGCACCCAGAATCCATTCACTGTCCTGAGAAGTGGCCACTTAGCAAAGTGACCAGTGCTAAAGCTATTGCATGTTAACACCTCTTAAGAGGTGCAAACCTCGAGTTACATCAAAAACCTCAATGCACAAGTGTGACAGACCTGTATGTGTAGAGCTCGTATAATGTTGTGCTCTTCAACACCCAAACATGTAGAATTTAGAGCTCACAGAAGCTTTCAACATGGGTTGAATTTCACCCAGCAGGCTACACCTGCTCCATAGACATCACACATTGATTGCAACGGGTGGAACATAAAATTCTGAGATAATTTGTGCCAGGCTTTTTTTTTTTTTTTTTTACATTGAAATTCTGTTGTACTAGACAGGTCTGAGGCTCAACTGCAGTGCTAGCTGTTTTGATGTTCAACAGGTGTGATGGGGGAGTATGAACCAAAGATCGAAGTACGTTTTCCTGAAACAACATATGCAGCGAAGGGCTCGTCTGTTAAACTGGAATGCTTTGCCCTTGGAAAGTAAGATTTTTGTCTTCCATTAACATGCTGTTCTACAATGAGAAATGATGGTTCTTTCTAATTTGCACTGTAAAAATTTTTTTCAGGGTAGAGTGTGTGTAAAACTCACTTATTTTTAACTTTATCTCGTTATGATTGTTTCTGCGCAACATGTTCCCAAGGAAATGAGGAAGAAAACTATATAATAACTGGTAGCAGTTTGAAGGCAGGGAGGGGAGGAAAAACCAGAACAAAGACTATATTCCTTGAGAGCAGTTTTAACTCTGAGATGAGACCTGACTTCAGGTTACAGCATTCAGTGTAACTGCACGTTCTGTGTCAAAACAGGAATGTTTTTTCTGCGTGGCATCGCTGTTAAGAATAAAAGTTGGAGAAAGAGTCTGTGCTTCAAAAGCACATAGACTGTGTTTTGTGGAGCTAACAGTCACATGGCTCTTAGCAGAGTCTTCTCCAGAAATCTACAAATCTATTAGGTTTGCAGTATATTTTTCCTGGGTTGCTTTAACTGGTGCATTAAATTTCCAGTAGTAGTAGTGCATTCAAACAGCAAGGGGTGCTCTGTATTCAAAGAGCAGATGGTTAACTGAACAAGTGTAACCAGCCTAGGAAAACTAGTCTTTCCAATGAGCATCCGTTTTCCCTGCAAAAGCTAAAATAACCTTAGATTGTTGACCTCTATTTAGTTTAAGTTTACTTTGACAATCCGTTTTAAGGCTGTAAGCTTTTAAAGTGTTTAGAGCTTTCCCAGAGGTTAAAAGCCTGACTTGCAGACAGCACAAATTAATCAAATGTTCCTCTGGAACCTGCGCTGAGAAGTAGAAAAATAAAGCAAATAAAAAGTTAATAAGAAGGGAAATGGCCTTCCCTTTTGGATGAGATTTTGATATAAACTAATCTTATGGCTAATTTTTGTTTAAGGATGAAGAATATTTCTGCAGAGCCATATTCAAAGGCATATGCATTATTTAATTTTTTTTTTTTTGGCCCTAAACAAGTACCAGACTGGAACACTCCTGCTAAAGCTGATTTTCCTTTCCAAATACTGTCAAGCTACTTCTCTTTAAATACCTCCTTAATTGTGTGTGAGTCAGTGCAGGCTTTACATTTCCAGTTGTCATTTCATATTTCCATCTGTTGCGTGGAAAGCATTTAACAATGATACATTGACTGCAGAAAAGCATTTCAAAGACAAAGTAAATGATAGATACAAAACAGAACCTTGCTGAAGGGGTAAAGATGGGTCATGTTTATGTGGCACATAGGTTTTGCCATTTCAAGAACATCCTAAGGAGGAAAAAAGAGAAAAAGGTTGACTGGAAGGATATATATTATGAAATCCCTCAGTGAGCACAGAGGCTGTGCTTAGAAAATGGAATGGCTGAGAGGGTTAATGCAGCTTTAAAATACATTTTCTCCTCCATATAGAGAACTGCAGCTGAAACCAGTGCTGCCATACTTCCCCGGAGTTATACTGCGTAAATACCAGTGATCCACAGGCAGAAATCCATTCTCAAGTTTTTTTTATGTCATACTGCTAATGTGCATCTAGTCTAATGGACGTTTGAGAGGTGCTGTTTGTAAGTAAAGGCTCTTTACTCTAGAATATATATTTTTTTTTTGATACATACAGTTCTCATCCAGAACTGTACTGTTTTCAATCTGCTTTTTTTTTTTTTCCCCTCTCTAAGCAAAGCCTCGAACCACATTTTCAGTAATGTATCAATCAGTGAAAAAGCTTTATTTCTGAGCTGGCATTTAGATGGGAATAAAGCAAGAGAAATAGATTGCAGGTGAAATACTCTTAACTTATTAGATAAGGCCAGATTTCTAAAGGTATGTAGGTGATTAGTGGTATTGTTAAAAGCTTGAAGTTTCCTACCTCCAGCTGTTTACAATTGTAGTTAGGCATATATAAATGCAGCAGTGTGGCCATCTGCACCTTTAGATGCTTAAATTCCACTAAAATTCTGGCCCCTACTATTGTCTGTTTGTGTTAAAATCAATTCAGCTCAACATTTGTTGAGCTATACCTCTGATCTGCCACAAGAACTAACGGTTATTATCTCTCTTGGATTTCAGAACTGCTTTCCCATTATCCATAATTTTCTATATTCATACTGTTAGTCCACTGGTTCAGACAATGCTGTCAGCTGCTACTACCTCTGTGCTATGAATAACAGAAATCTTTCACATCTAAGGCAGATTATAGGCAACCTGCTGTGGTTTTGGTCTCCAAAAGTCTTAAATGAAAGTACTTTCATGGTGTTTAGAGAAATAGCATCTCTTTTTCTATATGAAACAGCAAATCATACCTATTGGCCCTTGCTCAAAAAGCGCTTCCACATTTAAAAGTACAAGAAGCCAGACTTATGGCTGAGATTTAAGATGATTTTTTACCTGAGGGAACTCAAAGCCATCGAAGAGTCCTCCTTCAGCCAGGCCGTGGGGCACCCAAGGGTGGGTATATCCCACACGGAGATCTCTTTCTGCCTTTATACATGAAAATATCCTGACTCTCCCAAATGGTCTTCTAGCCCAGTCATGAACTCTTGTTGCTTTTGAGGAAAATAAACTTAAGTGGGCCAAAGAGTCAGCATTTCTTCCTGGGAAGAGGGTTTGGAGAGATGGATCCCAAATGGACAAAAGTACTTGGACCAGCTCTTGACTCTGAATCCTGTTTTGTAGAACAGAGACCGTGGATAATAGAGGAAATTTTGGGAAGTAAATTAGTCCTCACTGTGATGGAAATGCAATTGGGGAAAAAAGCAAATGTAAGAGGCACGCAACTATCTAATGATTGGCATGGGGAATCTAAACAGGCAAAAAAAAAATGCACCTTATAGTTAATTATTTAAAATAAGGAAAACTGAAATATGAAATAGTCGTTTTACTCTTTCAAACACTGCAGCCTGTGGCAATTTAATAGAAGAGATGGGGCTTTGTGTTCTGCACTAATATTCGTTATGCTGACAGTGTTTAATACTATGGCAGTATTAAAAGTCATGTTTTGGATCAAGCTATATTAATCATGCCATACATCTAAATTATCATTCACTATGTCTTTGAGGGGATCGAGTACTGTGGAAAGAGTTGTGTTCAGTTGAGTTACTGTGCTGCTTTCTCTAGATTTCATCCAAAACAACTTTTTTTTTCCTGTTGCACAAATATAGATAGATTTTCGAATGAAAATAAGCAAAGTAGTTTCTCTGTCTGGTGCACACATTTATTAAACTGTGTCTGTGTTTTACATTTTTCTCCATTCTCTCCTTGAAGATAGGGAAATAATCTGTTCAGAATCCCTGCAGATGGGCCATTGCCAGCTGAGGTTGTAAAGAGCATATGTGAATAATACAAACCAGGATTTCTTTCAACCCAAAATGTTCAATTTTTCGTGGGAAAAGCTCACAGATTCCTGTAACTGTATTCAGGGAAAGGTTTTTCTAGAGGCTGTTTGTATAAGTAGATAATCACACAGATTATTTGGGGGTTCCAAACCATCTTTACTAAACTTAACATAAACATACCAAGGCTTCACTTCATCAATTAGATGGCTATTCTAGTATATTCTCAAGGAATTCATGTAGGAGGTTACAACAGGGTCAGTTCCAGGATTCTAAAATCATATGAATGACTTCTTCCACCACAAGTGAAGTTTGCTGTTCTCAGCCCACCTTCCTGGTTGGAGCTAATACCTTAAGATCTGTCCTTTCAGGGATGTGCAAACAGCTCTTGACAATCCTCTCTTACATTAGTTAAGGTGAGTGGCTTGTGACCACAGAACAATGGGGCAAAAACCAGGTTTCAGAGAACTTTGCTGTTTCAGACGAATGCATCAAGACAATTAGAAGCTTGAGTGCTTTAATTATGATGCCCCTTGGATCCTAATTCTTCCTCATGTCAGCAGTTGATGCAGACATGCTAGAAGCTTTCAAACCTCAGCTTTGTTTAACTAGGCATAGTCTTCATTAGTGAAGCTGTAGATTTAATTTTATTGTGAAATCCCCTCAAAAGTGTAGGACAAAAGATGAGGCACGGATGCAATGCATCATCTGGCTCCTGACTCTTTCTTGCAAAAAGGTGGAACCTGCATCTTGGCGTGGGCTCTAATGCTGCAGACAAATTAATTTCATGTTCAGTGTGACAAGACTTGTCACCGACCACAAAATATTTTCCATCGTCTTTTCTTTCTGAGTTAATAACTTATGGTTTTGTGATTCTGCTGCCTGTATGTTGGAATATAAATTAAATTAGTACTCCTAGATGTTCTGAAGGTTTCAAATAAACTGCAGATTTATGTACAAACACACTCTCATATTTATGCACTGTTGTCTTATTTACCCAGGTGAAAGCAAGACTTTGTCTATGAAGTGTAATCAATTTGAAAAGTGTACTCATTGTTTCTTTAGCTATTCCAAAACTTTTTAGCCCCAAGCAGTTGCCTATTTTAATCTGGTAATGGCTAGTGGCTAAATGAAAAAAGACCCACCAGTTGCAGGACCACCCTGAATCTGCAGGGAAGGTATTAGGCTGTGTAGTGATGTCAGATATTGGCCTTCAATAGAATAATATTATGCAACATAAGCCTACAAAAATTCAAAAGGCTATATTTATTAAGCTAGGTTTTGTATATATTTATCTATATCTAAAGGACAGTTTCATGTCTTAAAGCATCAACTTGTAAAATAGGTAATTTGTTGGAAAAAGCAATTTCATTCAAGTGAACTTTAAATAGAAATTCGGGGGGGTTTGTTTGTTTGCTTTGGATTTTTGTTGGTTGCTTGTTTTGTTTGGATGTTTTTGTGTGTGTTTTGTTTGCTTGCTTTATTTAATTTTTGTTGTTTGATTGTTTGGGGGGGTTTTTTTGTGTGTTTTGGTGTGGTTTTTTGGTTTTGTTTTTTACACTAAAACATTTCATAGGCCTGTAGCTGCTCTTAAGAGATTTGGTTAGAAAAACATAACCATCAGAAGAAGGTAAAACCAGCTAGAAAAAAACCAACCCAACTGCCTACTGCAAAATAGTGACTGAAGATGCTGGAAAGCCTGTGATAATGAGGTGTCAGCAAAGTCAATGAAGAAATGCAGATCTTCTCAAGCTGCTGTGACAACGGAGGTGCTTTCCATGGTTGATGGCACACGGCTGAGCAACGGGCTCTCCTGCAGTCTGCACCTTTAACCTACTGCTCAGAATGATGAGGAGCTGCTGTCCTGACAAATGAATTCCCTCTGCTGGATAAAACTAGGCCACTTGGTGCAAGAGTCCCTGGCAGGAGAACAAAGTGCTGTTAACTATTTATTGCAATTAGGCATTTGAACACAGTGAAGTTGATGAACCAGACTCTGAGGCTTTTATGTCATCCTGCTAGAGTTAACATCAGAGGGAGTACATTTCAAGCACCCTTGTGTTTGGCCAAAAAAAAAAAAAAAAAAAGATAAAATGAGGCGAGTTTGCCTTGAAACATCCCCAAGGATGTCATTATAAGTATGTGGTGTAGATAAGGAAAACAGGACAGCGGCTTCAGCTGAAACCTTGGTAAACTTGACTTGACAAGTTGACAGAAGGGGCCTTTTTCCACAGAGCCCTGCCTCTGGCCTTGGTGTCAGTGCAGACTTATTCATGAATAATCAGTACAAAGAGAAAGCAAATGGCTAATAGAATAGGAAATATTTAGATGAAGTGCTTTCAGGTAGCAGGGCATGAATGAATGCCTCTAATTGTTGTTTTTCTTCTCCCACACGGTTGTTAGTTTCCTTTAATCTTGTTGTTATGAAAAAAAATCCAGAAGAGATGTCTTTCAAGTAAGTAGTTAAATGCTCCTGGCATTCAATGCACTGCATGCTGCTGTTATACAGTAGCTGTTCACCCACTGTTTAATATGCACAGCATTTTAAAAGCCAGCCACACTTTCCTTCGTGTCATTAACAGTCTGTATCAATCTACTGCAAGGTTGCAAAATACCTCTGGCTCTTTTGCTGACTAGAGCACAGCAACTGGGGGACAGACCTGTGCTGTGCTACAGCTCCATTTCTTTTAAACACCTGAAACTAACTTGGTTTACAGAAATTCTGCATGAATAATGTCATGCAAGATTTGTGGAGGAGATGGCACCTTTTAACAGACCGACCAGTGCACTTGAGGAAAAACAGACAAGCCTTTTTCAAGTTCCTAGTAAGGAATAATACTAAACAAGTTTGCATCTGAAATAGGTTTTGTTCTCACAGCGAAGAGCAATTAATAAAGGTGGTGATGAAAACTACAGTTGTCCAAAAAGATCTGGAGTTTAAATAGCTCTATAGGTCTTAAACTGAAATGGGAAATAGAAGAATAAAATCTCATGTGGTCTTGCTTTTTTTCACTGGTTAACAATGTCTGGCATGTCCCAGTGTCTGTCATTGGTAGTAAATTGTTCAGCTGCATTCAAGTGGTCACATAAGAGGCTAAACTTGTGTGTCTGTTGTGTGTATATATATATATATATGAGTTATCCATATATATACATACCAGTGCAGAGCTAACACCAAAATCTGGAGCAAATTGCTTATAGTTCCAAACTATTCTCACAGACAGTTCGGTTATGGTAGAAAATGTAAGGTAGCTAGAGAAATTATTGTGCTGCTTAAATAGCTCTTGGAGATCCCTCCGTTAAATTCGTGTTCTCAGGACTATGATTTTCTGTTTTATGGAGCAGGGGAAAGGGCACCTTGGAGGCTCTACTGCCCAGTGGAACTCCCACCAGCATGAGGAAAACATTTGCAGGTTTCTAGTGCACTTGCTCTATCTTTCAAGCTTAAATGCAGAACTAAGCAAATTTAGGGGGTTGTTATTCATTGTTTGTTAGAGTGTTCTAGCTGCAAATTGTCCTGTACGTGGTCTATTTCTGTTGATTTTATAACTTCATAGACAGGTTCTGGTTTGAAGGGACCTTTCAAGGTCATCAAGCCTGACCCCCCTGCAGGGAGCAGGGACATCTGCAACCAGAGCAGGTTGCTCAGAGACCCATCCAGCCTGACCTGATATGATTCCAGGGATGGGGCATCAACCACCTCTCTGGGGAACCTAGGCCAGGGTCTCACCACACTCAGCATAACAGATTTCTTCCTTATGTTTGTAGTTACTCTGCTGACACCCACCATCCTTCAATCCCTCTGCTTTGCTGAGTACTTGCAGTTCTCCTGGGTCCTGGTTCTTCTGACTTTGGGTGAACTTGTGAGCATAATAGCCACTCAAAATGCAGATATTACACCTAAACTTACCTGTGTTAAGTAATTCATTCATTCAGGTTTTGTGACTTGATTTCTTTGGTCATTAAGTACCTAAATAATTCAAGGCATGAGCAGTTGTACCCCCTGATAAAAAGGAATACGTTGTAAGTCAGCACTGGAGCCCAGAGGAACCAGCAGACAAGGGCAGCGTGCACTTCTAATGTCCATGAAATTTGTATTTTCAAGTTCAGTACCGAGGGTTTGCTGTTGATGCTTCTTCTAATGGCAAAGAAGTCAGCATTTAGCCAAAGCCTCTGTAAAAAGCTGTTCAAAATGTAACTGCTCATCTGCTTAGAAAAAGCAGCTTACTTGAGCTTGCAGAAACAGAAAGCAACTGTGAAATCCAAGACTATTAATATTTCAAAGTGTTTTGGTGTCATTATTGTACAGAACACATTGATCCAAATAAAAATGAAAATGATAGAATGCTACAAAAACATGAAAAAAAAAAAAATTCTCTTTTGTTTCTATCTCCTTTCAGCCTCAGCATCTCATACTATCCACTGCTTCCCTCAGCAGTCTGTGTTTCCTCCTCTATACTGGCTCCAGGTTTTTTTATACCTAGATTTATTGGTATTTTTAGGTCCTTTGAACTCTTGTCCAATGTTTCCTATTTTGAGGTGTGAAAATACCCCTAATGCTAAAGGGAATTTGTTTGCTCTGAAAAGCATTCAATAATTCAGTGCTTCTCTGGTGTTTATTTGGACTTCCAAAGTCATTCCTTCAGTGTCACAGTGTTTAAAAGCAGATTTGAGCCCTAAGTAAGAGTTACTGCAGGGAAAATCCAAATTGGCCTAAGAAGCAGACATGGAATTGACTGAGGACTTCATCCCACTGTTGGACTTCTGCCTCTAAATAAATTGGACAGGTTATAAAATCTCAGTCTTATGAACCTCTGTATGTCATGCATTTTTTATATGTTATTACTCTTATGAAAGGATTTCACATTATCTTTTCTTCTGCTATAACAAATGCTCTCTCTTTTTCACTAATGAACTGTAATTATTTAGTCCTGTCCCTAGTATTAGCTGGAAGAGGTCTGATGGAACCTCCTTGACAAAGAAAATTGAACACAACAAAACCAAAGGAGTTCTTGAAATCCCAGACGTTCAGCAAGAAGATGAAGGCTCTTATGAGTGCATTGCAGGAAACATTCGAGGAAGAAACATTGCAAGAGGTCAATTATTTGTCTATGGTAAGCAGATTGATTAATTTCTACTTCTTTTTTTCTTTTTTCTACAGAGCTTGATGGCATTCAGATGTATTTTGTAGATGAAGTCTATTTGCCCCTTAGTGGAGATAGGAAATGTAGTTCAGGTTAAGCTGGTTAAAAAATGATTGGAGGTCTGCAGTGACCTTCACTGAATTACATCCTCGGCAAATAAAGATATTTTGCATTAAAACTCAGATTGAAAATGTGGGCTGTGCCGTGATGAAGTTGTAAAGGTTAATACGAGGCAGAAAGAAATCCCTGGTACATTTACATGAAACATTAAGGGCAGGCAAAAAGATTTACTCTCAATAGCTCTCAGCAGCATAAAGCTGTGCTGCCCCAGATGCAGATCGGGGAAGGATTCATGAGGTTGTGCTGCACGTGAGCTTTGAGATTATTTCACCTCCTATTCTAGCTGAACTGTATTGCTTCATAAACAGACGAGAGCAAAGCAGGGAAACTCATTCCATTGCCTCCTTCTCCTTCCTCCTTGTCTAGAAGTGGAGAATAATATTTCTGTAAAACTGTTCCCCCTTTCCTTTTCCTTTTCCTTCCTCTGATCCATGTCACACATGATGGTCCCTCGTAGCCGAAGTGAATTATGTGCTCTTTAGTCCTGTTGTTAATACTCAGGGAAAGCAACATATTTTGATATAAGAAGGGAGATCTTCTCTTTATCTCATAAATCTTTCAAAAGAGAAGGAAAAAGCCTAAAATGTAACAGTGAGGAAAAAAAAAATTACAGAAACCTAGACTGAGCCTGTAGTTGACATCTGTTGAGGAGACCTTGGCAAGTATTTTTAGCTTTTTTTTAAGCAAATCTCTTCTAATGAAGAGATGAAGACTTTGCTGATAAGCTCCCAGTCTTCTGAAGCCATGGCTAATATCAAGAGATATGCCAGGAGTAGTCTGCTGCTGTTTTGAATATTTATTTATTTATTTATTTATTTATTTATTTATTTATTTTCTTTTAAGGAGTTATTTTTGTTCTCATTGCCCACTAATTCTTGCAGAACATCAATCAAGCAGTTCTATTAAAATTAAGTTCAGCAGATTACCTGGACATGATTGATAACAGCATAGGCAATTACAAAATTATGATCAGTTAATACAATCTAAAACAATGCGCTTATTAAATGTGCCTTGCAAATTAATTAATAGCTGCTCAGAGTGAAACATATAAACAGCACTCATGAAGCTTTTGCACAAGATTCTTTTTAAATCATATTAGGAGTGGGCTGGTGTATTATCTACGTAATTGACTTCCTCTTGTTTAATTTCTGTGCTGCAGTGTTTTTGCTCTGTCGGCAGCTTGTCTCTGGGAAACAGGGTTGCTCTCCTGGGCACTCTCTGCTGCTCTACATATGATACCTGGATCCTATGCCTTAGGTTCTGCAGCAATCAAAATGACGTGTAATTAGAATAATTTTTAAGCACAGCAAGCTATATTCCAGATACTTTCCCATTTGGGAAAGCAGCTCATGTTGTTGTATTAATCTCGTGTTGGACAATCTTGTTGGGGCAGAGTCATGAGCTACCCCCAGGGTCATGTTGCAGAGGGAGGCTTGTTCTGCTTGTCTCAAAGGATGACCATTCTCTTCCTAAAATTAAAATACTCTACACAAGAGCTACACGTATGTATATATTTATACATATGGGGAGTACCACATCATAATTTAATAACCTAGCCAAAAATGTTAAGACACCAGCCACTTAAGCTAGAGGGATGCAGCCTAGTACCTCACTTGGCTTTGGTCTATCCCAAAGGTAGGTGGCTCTTGTTCTCCCTAGGATTTTCATTCACCTATATGTTGACAACCCTTCTAAATGTCAGCCTGCCCCAAGCTAATTCCTGCTCTGCTCAGTCTTCTGAGTGCTTCGATGGATGTTTACAGAGCTTTTGGTGATTACTGCAAACTCTGCTTTTATGCAGCAGTGAACTTCTGTCAATGCACCACAAGCACATTCAGAAGGTGTTATTTTAATCTGAGTAGCCCTAATTACTTTGTGTAGTATTTGCATTGTAGATTGTGAAGAACCCACAGTCTGAACCCACGGTCTCAGGTATTTGGGTAAAACAAAGGCATATAATATTTACAATCCATGAATTTTATTAGCTCCTGACTAATGATTTTCATATTTCTGGGTTTGTTTGGTACATAGATCCAAGCACCTTGAGAGGAGGACTGTTTTTTAGAAAGCAGTGGTCTCGGTGCTTTCAGAGAACATGCCCAGAATTTCAGGCATCTAAAATCACAGCTTCTGCAAATTTTGGCCATAAAAATGGACAGTGTCTGAATGGAACTTCATGCCCACTAGCCAGCTGATCTCTAACATTTTCCCAGGTTAGCCCTAAAGTTTAATGCCAAGGAGCTGTTGTGCAGAATTCACTTGCATATAGGAAGAATGTGTTGGACAAATACTAATTAGCCTTGCTCGGTTCATTAATTACAGGCAGCATACCTCCAGCAAAATCACTTTTCTCTTGCTTAAAATGGTTTGCATATTCTTTTCAGCACTCCCTGAATGGGATAAAAAAATCCAAAATGCCTTTCTGTCTCTCTATGACAGTTTAATTTGGGAATGTAAGGCAAAAGGAAAACCAAGCCCTTCCTACAGTTGGTTAAAAAATGGTCAGCCGCTCATGTCCGAGGTAAGGTTCCTGTCATCTTGTTTGCTTGCTTGCTCCTCTTTTTTTGTTTTTATCATGTTACTCATTACAGTTGTTTTACACATTAGTTTTACAGTGCATGACAGTTTCTTTGTTCATTTGTTTTTCCTTTTTTTTCAGAAACTTAAATGTGAACATACCAAAATCAATATAGTAGCCCAAACTCTTGCCAACACAAAGCCTCAGAGTTCATCTAACTAAAGATGTATGATATAGCCAGGTTAGATATAGATATACCAATTTCTTCATATGATTTATCTTATGAAGCATCTAATTGCTGCAGGATATGGCAGTAGGTATGGATGGGTTTAAAAATGTCAATCCTAATCAGTGAAAAAAAGGGTCTATCCAGAAACACTGAACACATTTGTAGACATAATCTGTAATTTGGGAAGCTGGTAAGGTGCCAACTGGCTCTTTGTTGAAGAGCATTTCAGAGCTGGTTTTGCAAAATGCTCAGCCTGTTAACTTGCACTTTTCTGTTTCTGTTCTTAACCTAGAGGCTGTATGGACCTTTGGTCTCATGCAGTATGGCTGTTCTTGTGCTATGTTAATCCTTTAACTGAATTAATCAGTCAGCTATGGAAAATCAGTTAATATTGAGGTGAATACTTTTCTGGTGCTGTGCAAAGGAATAATAGGCTAAAGAAAACCTTATAAAGTTAAAAGGAAAAGGTGAAAAATTTGAAAATCTCACTTGCAGGAAAAAGGAGGGCCAAGTGGAAAGGGGAGAAGTGAAGTGGTAGGAGTGCAGGAAGAGAGGGGAAATCAACTGGAGTTCAAACACTTAAGAAACTCAGTCAGATACCTATGTAGACAGGTCTTTCAGAACCCAGCTTTGTCTTTTTCCAGGCAGTATAATCATACTTCTGTGGTGGCCAAGCTTTGGCACATTCATCTTCCAATTGTTGGCAACCTGATGGAGAACGACTTTTGTGGCAAGAGATTCTTTGCTGCATTTGCATTCTGCTGAGGCCAAGTTTTCTTGTTTTGTTAAGCATCTATTCAGCATCTCTTGGGCATAAAATGGCATGGCTCATCTGTAAGGCATTTTTACTTGGTTGGAGAAAAATAATGCTGTGATTAATTTCTGTCCAGTAATAACAGATACAAAATAATTTCCAAACTGTATCTAGCAAATTAACACCTGCTGGCTTGCAGAACAAGCACTTGTTTGACTTAGTAGGGCTTATTTGAAGCGATTGGAGGGAGGTCTGATCTTCCATGTGATTTTCTGCTGGATTAATCCTGAAGAGAACCCAACTAGCATCAGAGAAGTCTAGCCAGAATTTACCTGGATTGCAATTTTTCTGAACCTGATCATTCTACTCATCGTCACCTCTTCCTGAGCAAGGTTATCTAGTTTGTCTCTCTTTGAAGACAACGGTAGTTAGAATCTGTCATTCTTCAATTGCATCATTTTGATTAAAAAAAAAAAAAGCATAAAACACTCTGCAGACACATTTTCCAGCAACATTTTCACAGTACTTACAGTGTATTGTAGATAGAATACTTCAGGCAACAAATGCTGAACGTTATTGCTCAATGGACAAAATGGATAGTTTAGAGGTGAAAGTACAAGGAAGGTGTAATAAAATATTCAGTCTGTCACAGCACCCTGCTTGTTGGAAATATCACAGGAAGAATACCTCCCAGACGCTTTCCACCTTGGAGCTGATTTTGAGGGTATTGTCTCCTCTTTGTCAAACCTTTCGCCCTGACCACCTACTTGGTCATCCTGTCGTTATTCCTGCTTGTGAACATGGTGTGCTTTATTCTGCTTTTTGTCTGCAGAGCTCAAAAGAGCCAGCGAAGAATGGTGGGAGATTCAGCGTATGTAGGAAACACGCTTCAGAAGGGGTTTTTACATTCAAAGGAGGAGTGTAAAAATAGAATGCATCGAGAGGATAGCAAACAGCCTGAAGCTAAAACTAAGTATGCAAAAGGTATCTGTAGTGAGAGCCTCAAAAAAAAAAAAAAAAAAATTAACAGTGGATAAGTTAAGTAACATTGTTAATTAGTTTGCAATACACCAGCCAGACAACCGCAGGCTGTGCTCTCATCAAATTTCCAAGCAAAAAATGGTTGGGGTGGGTCAGTTCTTGGTTGGGACACCTCCAAGGCAAAAACAGAGCATTGGAAAAGAGAGCTCAATAGGTGCCATTTCCCCCTCTGCAAACACCACTGGAGAAATCCCCCCAGCAGCCTGGGCCACTGGCTTGTCTGTGACAATTAGGACACAGCAAATTAGGTTAGGTATGTTTAGCCATTCACAAATCCATTTTAGGTGCTTGTAGCTCTTCAGCTGCACCATGTATTCTGACAAAGGATGTTCCTGTTACTGCTGCAGATGCAGGAGAGACACACAAAAGGAGCATAATAATAAAAATAATAATAATAATAATAGTAATATCTGTTGTTTCAGACTTGCACTTGGTGATGGAATTTATATTCCCTGTTGTGGGTTTCTTCCCAACTGATCTGTTTTGGGGAATGTATTCACTTCTGTTTCTCAGTGTTACGCTTTGCAGCGGAGCTGTTATTGTCTCTGGAGGATAGTAGTAGTAAAATTGCAAAATATTTAGCTTTAAGTTATGCTTGTAGCACTAAACAGGCTTTTTTTTCTCCTTGCCAAAATAGAGCAAATAAAACTCTTTTTAATGCACTAAAATCCAGGCTCTGCTCCAAATTTACCTACTGTGCAGGTTCCTCTATTTCAGCAGAACAGCACCAAAGCAGCTTAGTATGTATAGAAATTGAAGCCATGAGGAGCACGCTCTCCCTCTGATCTCAACAGCTGCCTCTGGGTTTCCAAGAGGAATTTATAAGGGCTGGCTTTCAGTAGAGCTTTTTCTGTGGATCATTTTTCTGTGACTTGTGATCTGATGACATTTGAAATGTTTCCATTACCTGAGCACCTCTATGTCCTGTGGAGCTTTTCTGATCATCTTAGATTATCATCATCAGATTCATCTCTTCAGATGAAGAGGGTAGGTCATGCTCTACTGTGCCTTCAGGCGAGGTTGCAGGTGCTGCTTCTCAGGAACCCTGTTGAAGATTCTCCAGGCTCCCAAGGTGGAGTGTCTCCTGGACCTGCCCTGTGGTAGCTACTTTTGCATCTGCTTCATAGTGAAGCATTGCCACAGATTCACAGTTCAACAGTGCAGAGAAACACATGCCACAGCTGGAACATCTGGGCAAACCTGCCTAAGGCAACAACTCTGCAACAAGAGCTTGGAGTTCTTGAGAAGTTTGAAGAGCTAAGAGGTCTGAAAACAGAACCAGCATCATACAGCTGAGGTAGACATTGTATTTCTGATGTATTCATCCTCATTGCTTCTGAGAAAATAACATTTCTGCCTCTAAATTATGATCAGGTGCATCAGTGTGATACAAAAAAAACCCCTCTGTGATTTGTACAGCTTTGGCTTTTCCAATGTTTATTTGCTTGTTTTTCTTTTATCAGGGAAGAATTCAAATAGAAAATGGAACCCTTATAATACCTATGCTGAACATGTCAGATTCTGGCCTCTATCAGTGTGTGGCAGAGAACAAGTACGATACTATTTATGCCAATGCTGAGCTGCGGGTGATAGGTGAGTAAATGTCACTAAAATGAGCATGTACTGAGTATAACAGGGCAGTCATTGAAAAAAAATTGAAATTAAGAAATGAGTGGTTTAAGCTCCACCTGGCAGTTCAAGTCTGTTGATATTTCTTTGCTGCTTGCTCTTCACCCACGTGCAAATAGTTGGGTTTTTTTTTTTTAAATTTCTTTCACGACTGTTTTGGGGGAAGAATCTAATCCCATGTGTGGTCTTTTTTTATCATATACAAATTTAATGAATGCTGTTTCTCACTTAGTATTTTGAGTTATTAATAGTTATTCTGCAGTTTTAAAAAGTCATTTCAGAAAGTGAGAAAAATAGTTTTAACTATAAACAAAGAGCATATGGCAAATATGTATATAAAAACAAATAGCATGTAGCAAGTAATCTCATTAATGGTTACCAGGGATGGAGATAAAATGAATTTGTTCATGTCTTATAAAATGAGTTCTGTGATGGGTATCCAAATATAAAGTTTGTTCAACAGCCAAATACTAGTGAAACCAGTAAAACACAGACTTTAAGAGCAGCTAGCTGTTGTACAGGTCTTGTGGTTTCTCCTTCTCCAAGAGTGAAATTTCACATAAATTAGTGGAAAAATAAACACATTTCTAGAAAACTGTGTCAGTTTATGAACAGAAAGCCTTTGAAAAGCTGTGTTTATAATTGAATGCTCTCTGCAGACAAATACATGTGGCTGGGATCAGGAGTGTGATGTTTATCCTGTTGACATAGCTCTGCTCAGGAACCTTGTCCTTCATCACAGATAGACCTCCCAGTCTGCAGATAACCCTAAGGAAAGCTTGTCAGAACAGTTTCTAGGTAGATGGTTTAGAAACAGCATAAATAAAGATAAATAAGAAATAACATACAGCAAATTCCATTATTTGGCACTTAAATACAATTTTCATGTTTGATGATATATCTACTTTTGCAGAAACCTCAAAAGCAGAGCAATTCTAGGAATCACTTACTATGTAGCTTGAAGAAAATTCAGCAGCTTCATTTAGTAACTTGTCAGCTGCATGCTATCCTGCTCTTCTTTCTTCTCTATTTTTAGCTGCAGCACCCGATTTTTCCAAAAATCCTGTGAAGAAAGTCTCTGTTGTTCAAGTCGGAGGTGAAGTTACAATCGGTTGTAAACCGAGCGCTTCTCCCAGAGCGGTTATTAACTGGAGAAAGGGCTCAGAAGTTCTGCGCCAGAGCAAAAGGTACCATCATAAACCAGTTGCTGGATTGTTGGGTGTTCTCTGTTTTAATAACATCATTTAAGTATCACTGGAACACAGGTGGCTTAGTATTGCTTTTGACAGTTCATTGATGGAAAACTTTGATGCTAGAGCCTATTTGTCTTTAGCAGTGGCCATACAGTTCTGCAGATGTAAAGCTGGTTGAGAACAAAGCCGAACTGAATACACACGGGTAATTTTACTGTACATATGTTTGTGTTCATCAGCAGTTAATTCACTGCAACGTGATCAGAGCTGACTGTTTACCGCACACAAAGCCTGAGTGAATCAGCTTCATGTAGGAGACATCAGTGGAGGCTTCAGGGAAGCAGAATATACCCCCAGGCTGCTTCGTAATTGCTTTGCAGCTGTAGGGGTTGTACAATAACCCAGAGCTAAATCAGCCTCCATATTCGCTGTCTCTTCTGTCTAGGCAGGATTGAGCCAGTGGACCATTAAGCCACAGGACAAGTATACTGGTACACTCACTCACCAACCAGTATGGGGGTTGCATGGTTCTTCAGCAGGGCTTTGCCACAAGCCATCTACATTATTACACACTAACATCAATTAAACAGTAAAGCATTAAAACCCAAACAACTTACTGACTTGAGTAAGTTGTGAATAATATACAACAAACAAGTGCGAGGATATTTCCATATACAAATGTAGACAGATGAAATGGGCAACAGTGTCGGAGAACTGTCATCTTTCTCAGCATCTCTTTCAGTTCACAAATGCAACAGCAATGCTGTTCTATTACATTCTGATTTTCAAAGACTGAAAACAGAATCAGTAATTCATGAATCTTGGGAAATTGAGCACCAGCTTTGGTACACAAGACCAGGTGCTCAAGGAGGTTAGTTTGGGTCACGTAGGACTTAACTGTAATTCATTAGAAGAACATTATCCAAAAGTGTGACACAAAAAGGTGTTTCCCTATCCCATACTGCAGTACTATATGATACAGCTAAAAGTAAACTGGGGAAGTGTATGTGAAAGAAAGGTGAAATCTGAGAAGTGTTTCAGATAGGTGCTCGCAGCAAAACAGAAAGATTTGGGTAAACAATTCATGCCACGGGACATAGAGAACTCTCCAAGGATTATCCCCCCCATCTCCCCCACTTTTTGCTAAGGGCAGTTTTATTTTCTGTTTAACTGCTTGGCCAACGATGAAAAATATTTTTTCTAACTAGTGATCAGTGGAATCTTTATTTGCATTCTGATTGTAAGGTCTGCTCAACAGAAATGCTGGTTTGTTCCTATTAGATGCAGCCTCTCCCTACAGTGTGTAGAAAAATCGCTCAGTTTGCCACAGGTAATCTCTGGATTTCCTGCCATTGATGGCAACAGGAGCAAGGAGAGCACTCTTTAAAACTTCCTATTTAAATACTTGAATTAAGCCTAGATCTTGAAGTTCTTGTACCCTGATACTCCCCATCTGATTTGCTTGTAAAAATAAAATATTTACATACTGCATACGGTATTTACTTGTGCTTCTGTATTAATTTACTAACAATAATTATGAGCACGCTGTAATTTTTGAGCATCCCAGAAGGCCTTTTGCTGCTTAACGGGAGTAAACAAAAGGAGCAGAATTTACACTGAGGCGAAGGGAGAGAATGTTTAAACTCTCTGTGTGCAAAACATCATTACCAGAGTGTCCACTGGTGCAAAGTAGAATTTATGAGGCTTTTTGATTATTAAATGACAAAATAGCTAATGCCATGGTTTTAAAGAAGAGAAAATAAATCATCTATACAGTATTTTTCCAGATATCTTTCTGACAGAAAATGAAACCAGGATGTGTATGGCTGTAATTAAAGCACAGAGCTAATTAAATTCTAAAATCACATGTATCCTTTGCTTGTAAAAAAAGAGAAGGAACCTGATCTGCTTTTCTCTCTCTCTGTGATTAAACCCTGACATGGCACGTACAGATTAACTATTTTAACCAAAGCTTTCCTTATTTCCACTTCCATTTTATTGTGCAGGAATTATAATCTCTATGGACTCCTTTACTAGCTTTTTTTTTTTTAATATTTGGTTGGGTTATAAATGCTGGGGGGGGGGGGGGGAATAACAATCCCTGACCTTTCTGACAGCAAAACGGTGATGGACACATTGCTAAATAAGTAAGATCACATAGCTTCTTCAGAATGAGCTGGACAAATTCAATCTTTTGTTACAGAAATAGTGCAACCAGACCTATTCCACCCTAAGGGGAAGGAATACTCTTCATTTTTCACCTTCTTCCTTTCAGTCATGATAATAGCTTATTCCTGCTAGTCATGCCTGTGTGGTCACTACTCCCCCTGATCATCTCAGCTCTTAATATGACAAGATAACAATAACACTGCTTTATCTTAATGTTAGTGTGTAAATATGTAAAGAGAAGTGTGCTAACTAGGAAGGCCTAATTAATAGACACTCCATATTTAGAAAAACAAAATGAAATAGAGTTTTTTTATATTATTTCCTCAGAGGTTTTTTTTTTTATCAAGCCTTTTTAAGTTGACAAAGCTGACCCTTCTTTGTCTGAATGTTTCCTGAGTTTGAAGCATAATCTTCTGAATCTCTTGCCATGGTCCAGCAGTGAAGCTCCTCAGCCCTCAATTCCCTTTCAGGGCACAGTTTCCTCCAGCCCCATTTGTCTCTTCTATCTTTGCAGCTCAAACACACATTGTTGCCCAAATCTTCAACAGCTTGCATGTTCTGCTTTAGGTATATATTATTATATATTATATATTATTATATACGTATATGTATTATGTA